>SAUG01000113.1:0-237870 GCA_011316305.1 Rusavskia elegans
TCACACCAAGAAACATGAACGATGATTGTACAAGGCCATCCAGAGCGTGGTGTGAAGCTGCGCTGCCCAGCCACTGAACGCCCTCTTGCCTTGACAGGGTCAAAGCGATTTGCTTTAAGCGGCCTGTACATTTTGCAGATTGGTTCCATGAGGTCATTCTGCGATAATTCTGCGATTGGGCCAGAAGTTTAGGGGCGTACAGGGTCGTCTTGTCGCTGAATCTCCACTCATCGTTGTGGTCCATACTACTGAGCATGAAAAATGCTCTCTTTTCTGCCCAGGTAGACCATTTGCAATCCCGCAGTGTAGTGTAATAATGCCACTTTGAGTTCCGTCAGCCATTTGCATCTTGATATTATTACAGTATCGAGTGCTCAAGGAGCAGGAAACTGACCATACAATACGCCAGAGAGGACCCATCTCCTAATGACTAACCAGATGATGCAGCAAAAACAGATGGTCGTCGTTGTGCAAAGGACCTCGTAGCCTGACGTACAAGATACTGGACGCCCGCATTGAAACTTTGACGAGGGAATATGGAGATGGATGGGCCCGACAGCAACTTAATGTACTCATATCGTGCACGACACTGGCGAAACATGAGGAATAGATGTATTCGATCATGATGAAACCAGTCGTGGGAGAGGCGCGAAGATGCTTTATGGCGATTATACGTACTTCATCAATGGGATATAACATACTGACCAAGCAAATACCGTAATGCTCTTCTGGCACTAGATCTCTGGACGTTTTGGCAGGTAGCATAGCTATTTTGACCGGTATCCGTACCAAATTAGCAAAGTCATGTTCTGGTGATCCGCACATGGTGATGCATGACGTCCTGTATCTAGTACTTGTGAGGGCCTTTTGATTGAATAGAGCCATGGCTTCAGAACAGAACACAATCAGCTCCCAAGAGCTCTCTCATCATGGACTCGGCAATTCATTCGAATGTAGGCACACAGACGAAGCAACGACGTACAACCCGAAGTTGAGGTCGCTGCTTGGCACTTGACGGTTGCTATGGGAACCACGTAAATAATGGGACCCCCCCAAAATTGTCATAGAAATCCACCCACACTCCCGGAGGACTAAAGCGATTAACATTCCTGAGAGATCCCGTGCCGACTTTTTCGATGGAGCATACTTCAATTGAAGATTTCCAAAAATCTCACGACAAATACGCCAGCGCCCGATCCGCTGCGACCCCACTACATGATTTCCCTATTCATAGCATCGAGCACGACGACGACGATTTGACGTCCTTATCAGGTTCTGCACACCATTCAAGCGGCCCAGATGAAGCTGTCTTTGATGCTCCCCTCTCGCACCGCAGCTCGCCCCAAACCTCACCTCACCATTCTGATGACAATGAATCAATCTCCCCTTTCTTCTCCGGGTCCCGTGAGCCTTCTTGCCCGCCAGAGCAGCCATCATCACCTTACACCCCGCTCATAACGCGCTCTCCGTTCCGTAATTCTTCTTCTGTGCGCGCCATGCAGTTGGAGGCAACACCACCGCCACATCTCCCTTTGTCCCAGTCACGGCAGCGTAGCGCATTCCCTACGCCCTCGCGAAACGGAACGCCAAAGAGTGTCAGATCTGGCCACAGCGGGATACGCATGAGTCCGAGCAAGATGTCTCCAACAAAGCGGCTGAATGTGAAAAAGGAATATCCGCTTGTTCTACTCCATGTCACCCTTTTACCGATCCCCGAGATCTATTCTGCCATGGTAATGGATCAAGTGCTCCCAAGTTACCTTCTGGAGAATTGGAAGGTACTACGTGAGAAGGCTACAGACACGGTCCTAGAACGCGGCATACTCATACCTCATCCGAAAGAGGACTACGATCTATTGGAAGAGCGACTCCTCGAATCGCTGGACCTCAAAACACCTCGAATACTCAAATGCGGACATTTCCACCTCGATCCAGATGAAGAGGCAGATGTAGCAGGATCAGACAGCGAGGATGACGAAGACGATGATGATGCGGACATCTGCGACGACTGTGGCAGAAGGGTGCGAGATGGCAGATACGGCAGTGGCACCGGTAACCGGCGCTGGGATATCAAAGTCTTCGCTGCGAATGGTCTGATGCGAGCAGGTGCATGGGGAGCAGCTTGGCGAGAGATGGAAAGAGTCGACATAGAAATCATACCTTGGATGGAAGAGGAAGTGAAGCGAGAATTGGCGCTGCGGACAGAGGAGGAGCGCAAGCATGCGGCGCTGCTGCAGGAGGAGAACGTTACGCAAAGCGAGCAAAGACCAAACATGGACGAGGAAAGATTGCGAGAGATCTACGGTAACGACATACCAGCCTTCACAGACTCAAAAGCAGAGCAGACCCCGTCATTACAGCCAGACCCAGCGCCCTATCAACGGCGAGAGGAGGTTCCGCTCCAGGATCTTCTCAAAAACTACCTGATAGCAGCAGCGCAAGACCGGAAGAACATCGCCATATTCGTACTTACCCTCTTTGTCCTCTACCTATCAGTGGCTCGGGCGCCAATGTCAGCTCCTGAGGTCTCGCATCGTCCTGCTATGCCATCAGCCGCCCCTTCCATGTCGACTTCAGCTGCTCCGTCAAACACGAACATCAACACTGCTTCGATTATCGAGTCTGTCACCTCTGAGCCCTCCGAAACGCCAACAGTGTACACGGTCATACAAGAAGACGTCGAGGGGACTGCCTTCCCTGCCCCTGCACCTTCACTCGAGGACATTACAGACTCGATTGAAGCGCAACTTGAATTTGCCGACGAATAATCGTGTGCTTGGGTTTCAGGCTCACCTCTGGCACTCAAATGTCAAAGTCAAGAATAGCGATAGTGTTTTGGTGTCATGTGGGTAATTAATGATGGATTGTAAGGATTTCTTGGAGCATCCTCATTTGTACTTGAGCGCAAGATACCAGATTGTTGAGCGGATATGGAGTTTGTCGTGTAAGTCGAGTGGAAAGTACAGAAACATACAGAAGTAGCTAATCATACTCGAATGATACAAACATCTCATTCATGCTCCGTTTGATTGAGAATTGTTAGAACGAAGTCGATCCTTTGAGGTGCTTGCAAGAGATAGCTATAGGATCTCTTAGAGAACAATCTAGCTGACTGTGGGTAGCACAAGGGGTACCAGACAGCGAGCCGGGAAGGACAATATCCCGTGTCCTTTGAAAAAATGTAAGACTGTTTCCCAGTCGGGCAATCGTGTGTCCTCTTCGCCAGCCTCCTTGACCATTTCTCCTCCTATAAACCATTTCGATAGAAACAAGATCGGAGTACGGGTGATTGAATCGGGTATGACCTATTTAACATCTCTATACCAGATGGTAAAACGCAACAACAGAGTAGCTTCCCACCGCATATCTTACAAATTGATAGCACTCAAGTAGTGCATATCGGTGTACTTGGAGGACCTCTGGTTTATAACAAATAGGTAGATGATATGCATGAATTCCTTTGGAGTAAGGAAAGGAAGAGAATGAAGATGTTTTGATAGTTGAACCAGCGAAAGGCGACGACGCGATCGTACGAGCCATAAGGGCTCTATCAGAGCGTCTGTAAAGTGCCTGTCTACCTACCTACGCGATGCCTCTCCTCTCCTTCTCCTTCCTAATTTCATCCTCATCCACAATGACAACACCTTTCCCAGCCATCTTTCCACTGTGCGCGAGCTGAGATTGGGTTCCGGTGTTAGCATGTGCATCACCGAGGTGGCCCATTGAAATGTAGATAGCACACAACTCGGAAAAATAGGGGCGCTGCGGCATAGTGATTGAGGAAGATGCTTACCTCCACCAAATTCGGTATTTCCTTCAAGCCGAAGAACGGATTCGTCTTCACTGTGATGTTGTGTTCGGCTACAAAGTCGAGCATGCGGATTGATTCGGACTTCAGGCGGCGGGAGAGCAAGGAGCCATGGATGCGGACATCGCGGAAGATGAGTTCTTGATAGGGGACGGAGACTTCGGGTGGCTGGGGTAGGGAGAGTCAGCCATCGTAAAAAAGATTGCCAATGCCTGGCACGATTTGTGAAGAGAAAGGAATTTAGCTCACCTGAGCAATCTGTACCATAGTTCCATGCATCTTGTGTCTCATCAGCGCTGTTCTTCCTATAGTGCTGTCTGCTGCGTGACCTACTTTTGTAATCGCACATGCCAGAGCCGCAGCATCAGGGGCATCACTGATCGTCAGTGCTGAATCTACCCCTTTCTGATCGGTCACCTTCTTGACCTCTTCGATAACCTTCTCCTTGCCTATCCTTGCATCGATTACAATGTCTGCTCCTGAACTCCGTGCCAGATCCAACCCCGGATCCCTCGCATCGATTCCCACGACTTGGAGACCCATCGCTTTGGCAAATTGACATCCGAGGTCTAAGGAACTTGTGGCGTCAGTATATCTTTATCAAGCCAAATATGAAAATTTGAGCCCGTATCTGCGAGGGATAGATAGTTTTTGAAAGCCACCTCAGCCTTCTCGTTGATACCTTACGACCTTCGGCTCGGGGATTTTTGGGGAAGAGTGACCCCAAGAACCGACTTACGTCCCAGTCCACCTCCAGCTCCAACCAACGCCACGGTCTCTCCAGCTTTCAAGCCCGCATTCACCAGACCTCCCCAAATGGTAATGCCTGCGCACGCCATGGCTAGACCCTTGTCAGACGAGATTGGACGAATGTGAATGCCAGATACTGACGGGCCGCAGTTTCGTAGCTCACTTTATCCGGGATCCGGGATGAATCCCTGGCATCACAAAGCATATACTCAGCGAAAGCGCCATGAGTGGTAACACCAAGATGTCCCTCCCGGTTGGGACAATAATGATGGAAATCTTCTGGACCCAGGCAGTCGGGGCAATGCCCGCATCGGTGGAAAGGTATCGCTGCCATGACTCTGTCGCCCTTCTTGAAATCCTTGACAGACGAGCCCCAGGCGACGACTTCGCCACAACCCTCGTGTGAAGCTGTGCAGGGAAGCTTGGTGGAGAAGTGGCCGGCACTGACCATGCCATCTGTATGGCAGAGTGAAGCTACCTTGACTTTTAGGAGAAGGTCGTATTCGGACAGGGAAGTCGGAGTGGGGATGTCATTGAAAGCGTAAGGCTTGTTATACTGCGATGTGATTGAGCCTGGCCCAAGGGTATGTGAATGGCGAAAGATACCTGGACCACCTGGACTGCGAGCATGTTGTTGGGGACGCCTTCAATCGCCATGATTACTGGAGTACCTGGATGAATCGAGATGACTGCGGAATATGAACGTGTACGATCAGTCAAAGAGGGTCAGTGACTCGAAACAGGGTAAACGCAGAAGTGACTTCGTTCGATACATCCTCAGAACTCAGAATTAAGAGCGATGTCATTGAAACGATGGACTGGAGAAAAGGGACTTGAGAACGCGTACAAGGAACATTTCGATACCATGCAGAGCGACAGAATCCCCGCACACGTCATGTGGGGCTGAGGATCCGTATGTGCCTGTCATTGAACAGTTGAGAAACATACGGAAAGAGGCACGTTGCAAAGGCCAGAAGTTTGGAAGCTTTGCTGAAAGTGGATAACTGAAGACAGACGATCGGTCTTGGTTGTCAGTCCGCATGGCTTCAAAACGTGTACTGCTCCTTGGGGGCCACGGCAAGGTCTCCCTACTTCTCACCCCCCATCTGGTAGCACGCTCGTGGCATGTGACGAGTGTGATTCGAGATGCATCGCAAACGGATGACATCCTCGCCACGGTCAAGGGTGACCGCCGCAACGTCGATGTACTGGTCAGTAGCCTGGAGGACGTCAAGAGCAAGGCAGATGCACAGCAGGTCATCGATAGATCGAAGCCTGACTATGTCGTCTGGTCGGCAGGTATGCCTCCTTCTGGTCTCTTGACGTACATCTGCTGCATTGCTGACAAGCCCTCAGGCGCCGGCGGTAAAGGAGCCCCTTCACGCACGCAAGCTGTCGATCGTGATAGTTGCATCCACTTCATCCAAGCTTCGGCTGATACACCCTCGATCACCAAGTTCTTGCTGGTCTCTTACCCCGGTAGCCGACGCACCAAGGCCCCCTGGTGGACCGAAGAGGAATGGGCAGGCACCCAGGAAGTGAATAACGGCGTTTTAAAGCCTTACTATCCAGCCAAGTTGGCCGCGGACGAATGCTTGACTGCAATTGCAAGCCGGAGGAAAGATCTCCATGCCATCGTGCTCCGACCTAGCCGATTGACAGATGACGAAGCGACTGGAAGAATAAGTTTAGGCAAGACAAAGGCGAGAGGGAAAATCACGCGTGGAGACGTGGCTGCAACCGCAGCAGAGTTACTGGACAGCGAAGCCAGAGGGTGGTTAGACCTACTCGAAGGTGAAGAAGAGATCGCCGCCGCAGTCGAGCGAGTGGTCAGAGACAAGGTGGATTGTGTAGAAGGGGAGGATGTAGAGAGGATGATCCAGCAATATGGTTGAGCGTGGGAAAAAAACTGCTGCTGGTGAAGATTGATAGCGATACAGTAGGGTATAGGTATCAAGGGCACGACATGCTCAATAACCAAGTCCTGACACAAATCTGTATATTGACGATGCTCTGCATGCCTCTCCCAATATCGTCCGTTGATGATGATATCGTCGCAACAATAATATAAAGACGGATAATCCGCCAAGAGGAGCGGTCTTGGCGTTCAATTCGGGGACCCTGACCCCCTTCCGGGATCTGCCGACTGCCGAAGAAAAAGATCTGGCACTGCTTTTTATTCCGCGACAGCAAGGTAATAATCAATCTTCCGACAAGTTGAAGCTTTCAACCACAGCAATTATTGATTGCCTTTACTCCCTTAGATCTCTTCGGATTTATCAGCGTCACCTCTGATCGCAATCTCCCCTCTTCCGCCATGTCTAACGCTCCTCCGCCAACCTCGACGGGCCTGCCCAAAGTCGACGCTGCCAAACAGACAATAGCTGCAAATACACCGGAAAAACTCAGCGGCTTCGCTCTCTACTCTCGTTTCGCTCTGGCGGGTGCTGTCTGCTGTTCCGTCACCCATGGCGGTCTCACTCCAGTCGACGTGTAAAAGCTCCCTTGGCTTTGCGCCAACCCTCCTACAATCCAAACCAAGCTGATAGTACTTTCACATCGCAGTGTCAAGACTCGGATACAATTGGACCCCATCACCTACAACAATGGCATGATTGGCGGTTTCCGAAAAGTCATCGCCAAAGAGGGTTCCGGTGCTCTGCTCACCGGCGCCGGTCCCACCTTCGCAGGCTACTTCCTCCAAGGCGCATTCAAATTTGGAGGGTACGAGTTCTTTAAGCAGCAATGTATCAACTACGTTGGCTACGAAGCAGCATCCAACAACCGGACAGCAGTGTACCTCGCTTCATCCGCCGCCGCTGAATTCTTCGCCGACATCGCCCTATGCCCATTGGAAGCCACTCGAATCCGACTGGTCTCGGACCCGACATTCGCCAGTGGATTGTTGTCGGGATTCAGCAAGATCGCCAAGCAGGAAGGCTTTGGAGCTTTCTATTCAGGCTTCGGTCCCATCCTGTTCAAGCAAGTCCCCTACACCATGGCCAAGTTCGTCGTCTACGAAAAAGTCTCGGAAGCCATCTACAAGCGTGTCGACAAGTCCGCCACTTCCGACGGCATGCAGACGGTCATCAATCTTGGTGCCGGCCTGATTGCAGGTTTCGCCGCCGCCTTTGTATCCCAGCCTGCGGATACCATGCTCAGCAAGATCAACAAGACCAAGGGACTTCCGGGAGAGGGCACCACAAGCAGACTGATCAAGATTGCAAAGGAATTGGGCTTGAGGGGTAGCTATACGGGTATCGGTGCTCGGCTCTTCATGGTTGGGGTATGTGTGCCCCGAATGCTTTGTCTTGTCTTTGGAACGTCCAGTCGCTGACCGTCATCTCCATCTAGACTCTCACGGCCGGACAATTCGCCATCTACGGCGATATCAAGAAAGCATTAGGTATGTTTGATGAAGAACGGTGTTCCGAAAGCTTTGCTGATCGGTTATTAGGGGCAACGGGTGGTGTCGAGATTGCCAAGACATAGATAGGAAAACTCCCCATGCGAGCGGAGTTGACAATCCGAGGACCACATAGGTATTCTCGTCGTTCAAATACATCCGTTTCAGCGCTCAACAGGGAAGCGGTGCCTGCATGACTCGAGAAAGGAGGTTTGCTAATTGCCGTTTCATTGGACATTGTGTGCAACACACGATCAAGGGGATACGCACAATTTATCTCAACTATTCCAGATGTACAACTAGGGTAGGGATAGACGATAGACCGGGTAATTCGAGCTGATTGACATGTTGATATGATATGGGTGCTGTGAATCTTGAGATCCTATAACTCGAGCGGGTAGATGATGGTCATTCGACGTTTTGATTATTTGGGTACTGTATTAACCATTACCTTTATCCGCGTCCCCTTTACCGCCACCTGTTCCCAGCGATGATTTCGTTAAGGTACGAGCTGTTGGCACCTAGTAGCTCTCTCGAAAATGCATCCGACCTTGAAGATATGACACCTTAATTCGATCTGAAGGCCAGGTATACCTCCGTTCCCATTCAAGTAAACAAATCTCCACACCCTTACGCCCTGCACCGACCAAAAAGCACCACAATCTCTCAAATTTATTTCCTCATCATTGTGTACAGCAGCAATCTTTCGAAAATTAAAAATATATAAACAACCCTACTATTCTACCCGTCCATCCATACAAACAGACAAACAAACCTCTCATATTCAAACAGCACTGTAACCCCCCCTACTCCCACCCCCCTGCAACGTATTAACAACCCTCCTCATCCAATCCTTGAAGATATACGGTATATCCCTGATGGTCTCGGAATGCGGGAGCAGATCCCACCCACGGGCCGAGTAGCGGTTGTAATTTAGCCAGGAGCCGAAGATGAGGTAGGCGGCTGTGCCGAGGAAGATGCTGTGGATATCATCGTCAGTAAATTGATTTGGAATAATGTATAATGGTTTGGGGGAAAGTGAAGGAAGGAAGAGATAACACTGACATAATGATAAACCAAGTGAAAAAACCCCAATGGCCCGAACTGCTACCCTTGTCGTCTCCCCCTTTTTTGGCTGCATCTTCGCATGCGTACTTGGTCCGCCATTCCAGGCTCAAAACTTTGGATTCGCCAACCATGCTATAATCAATGTATTTCACCGTTCCGCCGTGCCCATCGTCCGCGATCTCCCCCGTAGCGGAATGGTCTTCCTCGCCGTCTTCGTCAGCTTCATCCTTGCGCGCAGTCAGACCCCTCTTCATGGCCTTCTTCTCCTCCGCCTTATCCGAACACAGGAATTCAATCACGGCTTTTTGTTTCTGCCCGTTTTTGTCCGGGTATTTCGGCCCATGCAACGCCAACCTGAATCCTTCTTTTTCGCGATCGCTGGCCGAAGACGAGGTTTTCAGCCGGGTGATTTCGGGGTCGAGGTCGGTGCCGCCGTGGAGGATGAATTTGCCTGCTATTGGGATAGCGTCTTCGAAGGAAGTGCTGTTTTCGAAGGTGTTTATCAGGCGCCGTATCGCGCAGACTGCAGATACATATACAAATTTAGTCACTAGATATTCAAGGGCACGTGCTGCTTGTTTTTGGTTCGGAAAAGAGGTATGGATATGGACATACCCAACGTCCCGTTGGGACAATCCTCCTCCTTCGGTATGCCTTTTGCTTTTTTCAGAGGCTTGCAGATGTCGATGGTGAAGGTTGTGTTTGTCATGGTGGGGGATGGGGAGTGGTTTTCGCTCGTCATGACCGATATTGGGTTTCCGAGCGCGGAGATGTCGAAGGATTGTTTGTCGTCGCGGATACTGGAACAGTCGAAACTCATGGCGTAGGTGAGGGTAGGGAGGAGGAGCTGTATCGTGATGGGGCACAAGATGGAGGTATATTTCCGTACCCGCATTTTGATAGAAGGTTGGTGATGTTAGGGATCAAGTAATGGCGAGTAACTGTGAGGCCTAGACACACCCGCTTGGATTGTACCGGTGTAGCTGTTGTCCGGAACTCGCTAAAAGCATACCACCATTGCTAGAGGAAGGTGGCTCAAAGTATGAATCCTCTACGATTGCCTATTTAAGAGTTGGCCTGTGAAGGTCGACCCGCTTACTAAGACATGTCGCCAAGACTTGGTGATATCTCATTTGGGAGGTACTGATAGACAGGCAAGCATAGAGTCAGTTCATGCAGCCATTCACATAAGGAGCCAACTGCAGCATCCTCAGTTCACATGAGTTGATTCTTATTGTCGGAGGACTAAGACTAGATACCAAATCCACGCTCCAGACCCATTCTCCCACATGCCATCATAACACCCAAAGCAGAAAACACTCGCCAAGGATTCAATGAGATGCAACAAAGGGGAAGTATATAACCGCATGAATCCTTAAAAGTCACCGTGCTTTAGTCTACCTTGATCACCCACTGTCATCCCCACACGTTCGCCTTTTCCCTCCTTGAACTGTCGTTTCTCTATGCTCGCCAGTTGCGGTGTGCCGCAGGTATATCGTCTCGTTATCGGAAGCGTGCTGTACATCGACCCATTACCTCGCCTTGACACACTAGCTCCGCGTTGAATTCACTCCCGTCAAGAGCGAGGAGTATGTCAAAGTAGACGCCTGTGATCAGAGAGAAGTCAGCTTCCTGATCCGCATCTCGAGTCTCCCCGGTTGGATTGTGACAGTCCCACGAGGTAGTCCAATGCGCATAAAATGGACGACGAAGAAAGGACAGAAACACTTACGGTAGAATGTTCCTTGTGGCGTGTCCATCCTCTCGAAATCTTTCTCCAGATTCTTTCGACTGAGATCACTCGTCAAGGTAACCACTTCCTTGATCCTTGGATCCTTCGTATACTCCGGGCATACATCTTCATCACACGCGTAGAGGATGTCCTCATACATTAAAGTCGCCCCGGGCGCCACCTGTCTGAAGAAGCTAACCTTCACTGGCTCCCCAATCTTCACTCTCTGGCCCTTCTGAACGAAAATTTGCCGCGTGTATTTACAGCGATCCTTTCCATCAAGAGAGGGAACGCGGTACTGTTCAGGGTGATGACCTTCTCTGAAAGGTTGGAGAGTAGCCATCAAGTAATGCCTCCGGGCGACACGAGAGGTGATGACACGTTCAGTGATACCAGCGGTGACTGCGCCCTTGACAATGGCAGCGACTGAGTCCATGGGACGGACTACCTTGGATTGGAACTGTGGTGGCACGTGAAGTTTTATCTGCTGGAATAGATACTCAGAAGCGCCGAAGCCGCCCACGACAAGGACATTCTGGATCAACGATGGTCAGCAAGCACTCGGTAAGACTCACGCCCATGCGTTGGAATATGTGTTCGAGTCAAGTGAGGAAAGAGAGACATCGACTTACCTGTAGCAATCTGTTCTGAGCTTGAATGGCAATAATTTGATTCCTGACGAGCTCAAGGATACGGTTGACGACTGGTTCGAAGCACTGTAGGATCTCCTCGTTCGTAAAGGTCATGTAACCTTCTTCAATGCCCGCTTCTGGAAATTCGGCTTCGATGCCCACGTCTACCGCCCACTTCTGACCATTGTTACGGAAATCGGCCTTTATTCTGTTTTCGAAATCCATGATACATTTCGCATAAACCTTGCCAGCCGTCTTCGACCCATCAGGGAGCTTCATCTTGCGTATCTTCGCTCGTAATATATTACTGAAGTTTCGGTTCAGAGCAGTTGAACCACAAGAGTCGCCAGAACCGGCAGTACATTCCGCAACGGTAAAGGGTGTTTCTTCTTCCACTTCGTACGCAATCAAATCCACGGTACCTCCACCGCAATCGACGATGAGGACAGCGTCGCGAATCTTGAGGTTAAGAAGACCGGTCTTCGAACAGAACATGGCGGCGGCTTCAGGCTCGGTAATCAGGGTCAGACGGTTGTCATTCTCATCTCGGAGGAAACCCGCTTGGATAGCGGCTGCTCTCGTTGCAGCCTTACCGGCATCGTTCCAGATGGCCGGTACCGTGAGAAAATACCGGATATTGCGTTCTTCTCGATTGAAAACTTCGCCGAGGGTCTTCTGAAGCTGATTACGCATCGCTTGCCTGAGCTTGAAGAGATAGTCGGCCGCGACATCGATTTCCGATTTTCCAGGAGGAAGTGGGGGTAGGTTGATCGGATCGATGTATGTGTTTCCAGAAAGCATGAGCTGAAGCTTGAACCATTCCACCTTTTGCACACCTGGTTTAGGATAGCCAGTTGGTGCGAGAGCGTCTGCAATGTCTGGACCCCATCCGACAACTTTCTGATACTGGTCGTAGTATAGCACCGTGGGAATCTGCCTCGGTCAGCAGCCGCCGGCTCCAAAACCGACCTAGGGCAATGATTCTACCTTTTGCTTGGTTTGGTTGCCTGCGCCAGGCCATTCAGTGATTATGTCCTCCTTGGCTTCGGTATTCGTCGCAAATGCAAATGCTACTCCGGAGAAGGTCGTTCCCTAGCCAGCGTCAATTCGTTTAGGCCCAATTCTCGACGGTCAAGGAGCACGACTCACGAAATCAATGCCGACGATCAATTGGGCCTTGCTCCTTCCAGCACCTTCAACCTCAACCGGAGGCCCGCGAGTTTGATACTGGCCAAGTGTCGGCTGCGGGGCGCCTCCAGCATGCATGCCGTTTGGCTGGGGGTAGCCGCCTCCGCCTCCATAGCCGGGTGGTTGGGCGGCGCCATTGAGGGCGGGATGGCCTTGAGGATATGCGCCGGTATGAATAGGGGGTGGATGGTGGGCCATCTGCTGCTGCTGTTGTGGTGGTGGCATGGGACTTTGGGTTCTCGGGGCGTTGGGGTTGTAGGTATAGCTCGGGGGACGGCCAAGGCCGCTGTTCTGAGGTTGATTCATGGGCAGGCTGGTGGTTGAAGATGTGTTGTTGGGAGGAGTCGGGGGAATGCCGTTGGTGGGAGGAGCGAGGGTCAGAGTGCTGGCGTTGGAGGTGTTTGTGGTGGTTGCGCTGCCGTTGTCACGATTTCTGTTCGGATTGCGCTTGGACCCAAAAGAAGCGCCAAATTGCTTAAATCGGGAGTTCATGAGGACCAGCTCATCCGTCACTGATCCGATGTAGGAGGACGTTGCAGTGCCAGGGAAAGCAGTCGATGAGGACCGGGGGTGGAGATGTGCAGGGCAGAGTGGTCAGTGGATGGGATCCGAGTCCCAAAGTCCTTCCCGCCGAGGACTCGTGGTTTTAGTGTTTGGCCTGAGGTGTGACGGGAGTAGCGAGTGGGGAGTGGGGAGTGGGGAGTGGAGTCGAGGACGGTAGACAGAGGGAAGCAGCCTTGCCTTGGGCGGTGCTGTCAGGACTCGAAAGTCGATCAGATTTAGATCTGGTCGTGGGGCTGAGTCGCAGAGATTCAAACAGCCGCCGGCTGGAGGATGCTGCCGATAATAAAGACTGTCAGATCAGGTACTCAGTTATCTGGACTGAACTGATTCATCTGATCCCTTCCGCCATCACATACACCTTCATGGGACTGGATTCAATATTCAATAATGTTCGATTCACAGGCTACTCAGGACAAGACAGGATGTACTGTATATGTAAGAAGAGGTCGTCCACCAGCGGCCCCGCATCTGCCCATGTACAAACGTGCAGCAGCCCTATTCCATGTTTCATTCGCCTGCTTTGGGTGATTACGGATACTGATATACCCAATCCCTTCCTGAGACGTCCTCAGACCCGCTGGCCTCCTTCTCCTGTACCGCTACCGTAGCCTTCAACATTATCCCTGTGCCTTTGAACTATCAGGGCAAGTCCCGTCGATAATTCCTTTGTTTTCGTCCGAACATTTTACTTTCCCAATGCGGCTCCCACGTTACCCGACCATTATAATGTACCAACCAAGCTCGTCAGGTAAGAGTGCTGAGAACACCAATAGCAACATATGTACAATCATGTACATTAATTTTCACCGAGTAACATCTGGATTTGTCAAGTTGATCCTATGCCCACAGACAGCTTCCCGCATCGTCTTACACCAAGGGAATGGAACAATCCTTCCACCTCGCTGCATACTTTGTTCCTCGCACTTGAACCTCAATCTCGATCATTTACAATCCCAATCTGGTGCCCCTTTTCACCTGCTCGGGTTCCCCCTTACACGTCCTTCATGTCTGATTCAACGCACGTATGAGTCAGTTGCAATCCTCCTGGACTAGTAGACCTTTGCAAGCATCGAATTGACCTTAAAGATCGGCGGGTCAGCCCCAGATTTCGTAGCCTCGGGTCTGAATCGCACTTTGGTTCCGGGTCGAAAGACCAAGCAATACGTAGATCCGCCACTTTTTCAACTCGCTGGCCTTCGGAAACGGTGACTTCGCATGATGAGCACTCGGTTATACCCACAGGCATGAAGCACATCAGACCAATGTTCGAATCGTCGGCATCGATGAAAATCATCATCCGCGTGGCTGCAGGAGTCAGGTAGGCTTGAGAAGTATCAGGGGGTGGACTTGTCAAATCCAACGTTGGGGGCTTGAGCATAGTATGCGCCCGGTTTTACATACGCTTTCTGGATGGTCCTGTTTACAGGACTATGCCTCGATGCCAATGGTGGCAATAGGTGGGGCCAAGGTACGCTTGGTACACGTTTCCAGCATAAAAATTCGGTGACAGAGGATCGTCAGCCAGTATATCTGCCAGTGGGTAGGCTTGGTCTTTCATCCAGAAATGATCATGGGGTTTGACTCCATACGCAAGCCGATACGACGCTGATTCGCAAGCGTTGACGATGACGGTGGTACCGTTGGAGAGCCAACAGAGCGTGCTCCATTGCAAAGCCTTTTTGTGAAAAAGTCATCCCATGATTGGAATCCAAAGTGTGGCTCGGCCGGGTTGCAGACATAGTCGACGGCAAAGTTCGGCATAAGTGCAAGGGCCTTCGCTCCGAGCCATCCTCTGTCAGGGTCCGCGTCCAGTACGTATCTTGACTCCGGAGAGCCGAGGAAGGTTGTCCATGTGTTAAGGATCTTTCTGATCTGCATGTTGACTTTTTTGATTGAGGAATGCTGCAATGCCGCTTGGGGTCGCCATGGGAAAGGCGAGGACGGCGTTGATTGGAAACCCTTTCTGGCTAATTGTATCGAACTCGGGAGCCCGAACGATAATATCATTCAGATGTCGAAGAAATGCCTTGTGGTCACGTATTTGTGTATGGCCACTGGGGTCCATGTTGAAGGAAGGTTGACGAGGTATCTCCAAGAACATGTCAGTGAAAAGCCGGTATATCAATGAATCGTTCTCAATTTAGTTCCAGAGCTCCTTGACAACAGGACTCGACGAATGAACTCAATTCCCTGCCATGTTCGTCACCGGATTGTGATCTTATTTGATGCAGTTTTCCGCCCTCTGTAGTTTTGTCAACTACTTCATCTTCACCAAGGTCAATAGCCTTGATAGATATCCTTGGCCCCTTGGATGTTGGGACAGATTCTGTGGAACTGTCAATCGTTGCAGGGCGACGTTCTTGCTGCTGAACGGAAGCATAAATCGAAGAGCATCAAAACAGCCCATGTTGCGTGTTAATTTTCTCTTAACCGAAAGCAGACACAACAAACGTAGTGGCTTGAACTGATTTGTACCACATACAAGAACACCAAACCGTTGATCATCAAATCTCAGGCTTCGTCCTGGTATTCGTTGAGAATTCTTGTCTTCCCAGGAGCGAAGGTCACAGTTGGACTTAAAGACTCGCTCGATGTCGATAGAAATACGGACGGCAGTACTGCTCGAGGTGATTTCCATAGTGTACTTGTGGGGAAATTCGTTGATGTTGAAGTTCATGACGTTGAAGTTCATGCAGCAGTCTGCATCGAGAACGATGGAGAAGCTCGGTCCGGCCACAGACGCATCAGAAGCCCAGAACAATGTATATGTACCATGGCGAGATCCATCAAACAACATACTCGCACCCGTGCCTACAAGAACCGGACGAAGCCAGTCTAGTAGTTAGCTGTCACCTACTATCTATAGTCGCTATCGCGATGTAGAAATTATCGTTACCTCGACCACCATGTCTCCAAGGAACTCTTCATCCAGTAAACATCGCAGGACATGATGGATGGTCCTGAATACACTGTCCTGCGATCGATGAGGACGGTTGTTTATGCTTTTTCTTTGGTGAGTCCCCGCTCGCCATGCATTCTGCACGTCGCTCATCCAAGTGGAACAGCTCAGCAGCAATGCTGACTCGGACCTGGAAACTCCTGGATTGGATCGGGTTCCTCAAGCGATCTTCTTGGCTATCCAATGAGATGTTCGATAGGAATTTTGCAGCATACTGTTTGGGTTCTGTATGTATCCCGAAGCAGAAGCTTCATCCTTGACCCCTCGGTCATCAACCTCGAATCCCATACTTTCGACCAGCTTTAATACCTCTTCAACAGAAAGCTCAATGCTTCCCCGATTCATGTGACTTGCCGATTGTTCGTCGTGGACATTCTTCGCTGCTTGCTCGTTTTGCGAAGTCCAATGCCACAATAAGGGGCCGTTGTTACTCCAGATGCCACCAGCTTCTAAGCAATGATGCACGGTCTTGATATACCGGATGACGTCTTGGGCGGTATCCAGGAAAAAGACAGTTGCCACAGCCTGGAAGACCCCTCTATTCTTTGCCTTGCAGTATAATTCGGTGAAATCCGCCGCGGTCATGTTCATTCTTTCAGATGCGCTTTTACGGCCCGCCACATGGCTGTCTGCGAGGGCCGTCGCAACGTGCACATCTGGTATCTTAACCTTTTTTAGTTGATCAGCTCTGGAAATTACATTCGAAAAATCAGAAGCGAACGGGAACAGGGTGTACTGCTCAGCCTCATCACAATGGTTCAGAATCCAATTACTGGCGATCAGTTGATGGTATGAAATCTCATTGCCCTCGACATCGTAGCCTTGCTTACAGAGTTCGAAGACAAGTCGTCCGAGACCTGTACGTGTGGTCAGCCAATCGAGTATTGCGATTAATCAGACTGGATTCAATACTTGCCCGCTCCTGGGACTAGTACTCTGATGTCTCCCTTGTTGGGAACATTGGCAAAGGCAGCATCGATGTCTCGCAGGACCGGCCCGTAAGATGTTCGGCGTTCACCAGCTCCTTCTGAACTCCAATCTCGATAGAATTGGCGAATGGTAGATCTTGCTTTATCCAGGTCCAAAGTTTTGGCTTCTCCATGCCAATAAGTCGGATCCACCACCCCTGGTTCAGCTTCGAGACGAAAGGACTCAAGACCTATCTTCAAGATTTCGGCGGCAATGTCGGCATTAGCGTCAATGGCATCGTCGACATGTTCCAGTATTTCGAGAAAGTTGAAAGGAGGGGCCGACAGCAGTTGCCATTCTGACAAGGGAAGAGCGTAGAAGTTCTGTCGACGACGATGTGTCACGTTGGAATGGGCCACTCTACGGTACTGTCTATATCACAGAATCCATTGGTTACTGATTGAAGCAGATCTGAGCCAACGAAAACATCATCGGTCTCATCACCATGGCGTACATGGTCAACAACAGGAATGTTGAAGAAGCAGAAGCAATACAATGACAAGCCCAAGTGAGGTACATGACTGAAAGTATGGGATACTCGAGACCGACCTAAAGGAATCGAGGGTGGCGAACAGTGTCTTCCTCTCTTCTTTGTCCAGGACTACTGTGGATGCACTGTGCCAACTCTCCTCGAAGGGTGACATGCGTGACGGCGGGACTTGGGAAAACCCGGGAGTCGTGTCGGTGACTGATGGCGTGATAGGAAGACTTACTCGTGGTGTACGAGGTCGTCCTGGCACCTCCTTCCCGATCTACCGATCATTACACCCCGATTGCACTACGCTGAGGATCTGCAGATGCTTGCATTATAATTGCTCTGGGGGATGACGCAGGATCTGTCGTGACGTATTGCGGATATTTGCACGAACCATGGGAGCCCAAGGAGTGACGGACGTTCATGGCTTGTCTGTGTCCTGCGGGATCAAGGTTGAATTGAAAGCGGTGGCAAAGGGTGGGTGGGGGCGTCTGGCAATCTTGGTGGACGGCTGTCTCCAAGCCTCTTCTCAACCCTCTTCCGAACGACGACTATCCTCCTCAGCTCTCGACCTAAGTGGACCATGGATCTTGGGCAAACCAGGAACAACCCTCGCTACCTTCGAGCTATACCGCCCATTGCCAGGGTTGTGTTGAGTCCAGCCAGAGATCGGTCCGTCGTGCCTGCCTCGTACCATACATAAGAGCCCACCCACACGTTCTTGCCTTTCTTTTCATCTTTCTCATGGTCGGATTTCCTATGAGGAATCGTGAACTGTAGCTTCACTGAACGAGCCTTTCATCGTTCTCTGTATCCATTTCCTGCTTCGATTTGCCCATTCTCTCGGCAAACCTTTCATTAGCACCAAGATGTCCAATAAACCCATCTTTGTTGCGACCCATCCCCGAGCATGTTCAACAGCCTTTGAACGGGTGCGTTTGCGCCCATCAGAGCAATAGGCCGTGGAACTAATCGCCGGGAAGGTCTTCATGACCCAGCGCGATACCCTCAAATGCGTCCACGAACCATTTGGTGATGCTTTCTACTATGGATCCGAGAGGCTGAGCTCGAGATACGAAGACAATCTGACTGGCCGCAAGGACAGCGGTTTCACCCACTCGACCTACCGTACCATCCTCGACAGATTTGAGCGCGAGGCTTCCGAGGTCCGGTTCATCCTTCTTGTCCCTTTAAATTGTTGCGTCACATCGTCCTTCAGGCCAAAATCCCCCCAAGCGACTTTCCTATCTCGTTCTCCCTGACTTTCGATGTCTTCGTATGCGGTCGATCCAAGAGCATGTTCTGCTATGCATCTCAATCCTCGTTTCCGACCTGGTGCGCATGATGACATGTCGTTGTTTCGTCTCAGCATGTCATTGTGTTGTTTCCAAGTACCCTTTTCCTGATGGACCATGACCTTCGCTTCTTCCCATTGTTTACGGATATTGCTGCGGATGCGTCATCAAGAATAAGCTGAATG
The DNA here is from genome assembly GCA_011316305.1 of Rusavskia elegans. Classification (NCBI taxonomy): domain Eukaryota; kingdom Fungi; phylum Ascomycota; class Lecanoromycetes; order Teloschistales; family Teloschistaceae; genus Rusavskia; species Rusavskia elegans. The sequence continues at coordinate 19,032 of SAUG01000113.1, forward strand.
CAATCAGCCTGCTTACCCCGTCACAGGGCAAGCGTCTCGTGATCAAGGATATGGCCTACTACCTATTCCCGCCTGAGGGTTCACCTGCGAGCATTGCACCATCCGTAGGCAGAGTCAAGCGTGGTGTTGGAACCACCGAAGCTGTGACCAACGGTACCACGAATGGTACCACCAAGGCTCCGTATCCGTACGACACGGATGCTGAGCCCAACAACCCCACTGTTATCCCTCGGGATACGTTGGGCAAGTTCCATTTCACCTTCTTGATCCGACACCCACATTCGAGCATTCCGTCGTACTATCGCTGCTGTGTCCCGCCACTGGACAAGGTCACTGGCTTCTACGACTTCATGCCCTCCGAGGCGGGATACGACGAGCTGCGCCGGCTTTTTGATTACCTTCGCTCGATCGGTCAGGTCGGGCCAGAGACTGCAGGGGAGAACCCTAACGAAGGATCGGCGAGCAATGGTGTCGACCTCTTGAACGGCGTCTCCTCGAATGGTGTCTCCTCTTCGAACGGCGTCCACTCTTCGAATGGTGTCTCCTCGAATGGTGTCACCTCTTCAAACGGCGTCCACCCCTCGAATGGTGTCACTCGAGGTGTCGAGGTGTGCGTCATAGATGCCGACGATCTGTTGGATAATCCGGCCGGAATCGTCGAGGCTTTCTGCAAGAGCACAGGTATCGAATTCACCCCAGACATGCTCGAATGGAACACAGAGGCCGATCAGCAACAGGCCAAGGAAGCATTCAGCAAATGGGTAAGCATGTGGATTACCCTGTCTATCCTATTAATAGGCAACCTGGGCATTCGATACTTCGATTCTCGCACAAAGCGGCTGCCCTGCCGGTGCAATGGCGAACGACCCAGAAGCTGATTGTCTACCTTTGCGATCCCTGAACATAATCAATGTCTTGCTGGTCGATTCGATAAAGACATGCTGACTCGAAATTCTATCTTAGCCGGGTTTCCATGACGATGCCATGAATAGCTGCGACCTCAAACCCCGCCAGCATGTAAGTCCTCTTTCCTCCTACCGGTCAGCATCTGTTCGGCTTCTTCCAAACCGAGCCCCATACTGATGTAAATGACCACAAGAAGAAAAAGTTCAAGAGCATCGAAGATGAAAACGCGGAATGGGCGGAGAAGTACGGCAAGAAAGGCGCTAAGCTCATCCGTCAGACGGTGGATGCCAACATTGAGGACTATGAGTATCTCAAACAATTCGCTATCAAAGTCTGAGGAACGAAAGATGGTGAAGGGATCTGCTCTAAGATTACATATGAGGGCAGAGAGGACGGTTGATCACGAAGTAAAGAGGGGGGTTGTAGGCTGAATGCAGTTCAACACTGCATGTTGAAGGGTGATAGTCAGGAATTTGTGGTAGATAGCAACACTACCCTTACTATAACGAAAAAAGATCATATGTTTTTCCAGGTTCTGGAATCAAACCACCATAATCTCTTTCGAACCCTTGTTCATGTGTCTCGGAAGCATTTTCATCCATGTCGTTGACGTGGAATTATGATACTCCTACCGATATCCTACGCGGCTGGACCAGACGTGTTGCAGACAAGGAATATAACAGGGGACATTGACGTGATTACTCAAGGGATGTATGTGTTCGCGTACCGTCTCGATGCAGATGTATGACCGATCTGTTTATGCAGCTGCGGAAGTAATATAGTCAAGGCAATGCAAACGGCGCTCCACGTCACCTCTTAGGTAAGAGATGGGCAGTATCACATGGAGGCATGACGCGTCGTCTACGAGGATACCTGCTAGCTGTGCGGTGGCTCCACGGGAAATCAAATAAACACAGCGAAAAAGGAACGGGAAACCGAAATGAAGAAATTCGAGTTCGATTAATCTCTCTTTAGGGTAATTTCCCACACACACCCGTTGAAATCATATACAAGAAAAACCTCTTCTCTCCCTCTCTCCCTCTCTCTGCACCCATGTCCTCCTCCCTCATTTCTCTCTCTCTTACATGATAATGATGATGATAATGAATTCCCACTCCACCCATCCCCCCTTCCTGGCGCCATATCCCACCAACCAGATGCTTATGAAGGAGTGACCTCCACGATAGCGGGACCAGCGGCAGTAGTCTCGTCTGTAACGACGGTGTTGCAGCCTGTCAGGACAATATACATTTGGCCTGCGACGGGAGCCTTGCCCTCGTCTGCGGTGGGGACGGTGAGGGAGAAGCCGCCTTCGACGGGGGTGGCTCTGGAGGATTGATGTTAGTATCATAGCATTGGAGGTATATGGGGACTGTAGTTGGAGGTTTGGATGACTCACTCTGCGAAGACGGGACCAGTGACGGTGATGAAGGCGGCGTAGATTTGGGATTGGCCGTCGGCGGGTTTGACGGTCTGGGTTTCGTTAGTCATTGGGAAGTGAATGGAAGAGGTTAGGCGGGGAAAGGATTGCTTACGTAGCCGTCGGTCAAAAGAGTGATTTTAGTGCCCGAGGTGACCGTTTTTGGGTTCTCGGGGGAGGCAGTGAGCATGGGGAATGCCTTCACCGGAAGGGGCGGGTTGGTCGATGGGCAGGACTTGATGAACGGTGCGGCGAGCGTGTAGACTTCGTTGTAGGTCAAGGGGGCATCGAAGGGGGATGGGAAAGGGATCTGGGCAAGCGCGTCGCGGATGTAGGCCGAGTGACGCGATTCGACGGTCAGGATGGATCCGGCGGCGGTCAGGTAGTTTTTGCTCATGATGTCTGCGGCTGCGCCGAGATAGCTGATTGTGTTTGTGTCAGAAGGCTTCAGCTCGTCGCGTCAGAGGCAAAGCGACTTACGCGGAAACCCCAACACCCTCGAGGATGGAGGCAGTGGCGATGCTCATGTTGACACTGGTCAGACCGAAATCGTAAGTGCACTCTTCTACTGGAGTGACATTCGCTGCCTTCAAGGCGGTCGTCAGGAAGCTGACATGCGTGCTCTCATCCTTGGAAACGGTCTTCAAGTTGGCGTAAAAAGGAGCAGGGAAGCCAGCTTCTTCAAAGTCACCCTCGGAGAACTTGTCCAGGACTTCGCGGTAGAACTTGTCCTCCAAATGCTCCAGAGTGAGAGCATAGTTGAGGATAACACCGTCGGTGATGGCGGGAGCCGATTGACGGACTGCAAGCAAGCTGTATCAAGGTTAGTGTTGTTGTTTTTCTACCTGCGCCATTACTCACTTGTTCTTTGTCGGGGCGGCGGCAGCAACAGCAGCAAAAGCCGCAACAGAGAAGACTGTTGACTTCATGTTGCTTAAAGCAAGAAATATCGAAGAGCAGATATGTATGAAGACTGGAACAGGAGTTCGAAAGGAAGGAAATTACTTGGACTTTCTCTGAGAAGGTAAACACAAGGAAGGTCAGGAAAGGAAAAAGAGAGATTATCCCTAGACCACATGATAAATGAGGCCATGATGATTTCCCCATACGTTAGCTCAGTTAGCTCACCTTTGCTCGCGGTGATGAGCAGCACCCATCGCAACAAGGAATGCATGCACGCACGGGAATGAAGCTTAGAGTAGCGCGTAATCAATGCGGAGAGCAGATCATCCTAACCGCTTTCTCCCGGACCCCAGCCGATCGTTGCCATTTCAATCTCCCCGGAGCTCCAAGAAACCGAAGCTAAAGACGCCACATGATCTCTTTGCGGTAATTCAGAACCACTCTGCGACCAGATTGGTTTAGTCGGCCGTTGCTGATCCGTTCCGACGGTTTGCTGTGCCGGTTTGAAAGGAATGCTTGGATCCACAAGGAAATGAGTGATCTGGTCTCAATTTGACCGTGCGTATTGTTTTCAATACAGTAGCCCATAGGCCATGGTGATGCCTTTTTCATTGGCTCGCGAATCGGTTCAGCAAGCCCACCTGCAGGGACCACGATGCAGTCTGCTGAGCAATGCATGAGAAAATCATCTAACGTGAACCCAAGCCCGGTTATGCGACCGTGGAAATGAAGCAACAATGTGAAACAACATGAAGACGGTAATATTCCATATATGTACATGGTATTAGGGAGCCAGGGTATCCTGCAGGTGGGAATCGACATGCAAACAACTGTGAACATCCAGACGGGCGCTTCTACTCCGTAGAGCGTACAACATTTGGGGGTATTGGTGCGAAACCGGTTTCCAATAGTTGGCAGTGTTCCCCCGTCACCTGGTCGCGTACATTCAAAGTACCAAGGCAGCTGCCACAGCGGCCATAACGACACCAGCAGAACCGGCAAGCTGATTTGCAGCACCGGTGAATGGAGCAGGGGCTGGGGATCCAGGGGCGCCAGTCGCGGTCGGGTTGCTTGAGTTTCCTTTCATGCTGCTGACGATCAAGGACGGGCACGGCGTGCTTTCCGCCACTGGTGGGTTGGATCTGGTGACGGTGACATCTGGTACTGCTGAAGGGCAAGCAGTGCCACAGGGGGCGAGGACTGTAGACTGTGAAGTGTGAGCTCAACAATCCGGTGCCATGTGGCCGGTCGAACGTACTTGCGCCTGGGCACCTGCAATAGCAGCCAGCGAGAGAGCCAGGATGGAGAACCGCATCTTGTTGACAGGAACGACTGACGTTGAAGCTGGATGTTGTCTCTCGGTTTGTTGAGTCTCGGGCGAGGAGAAAAGGTGCGCTGATCGAGAGAAGACAGAGGTGGAGGAAAGGAGAAATGACTGAAAGATCAAAGCTGGTCGGGAGAAAGAGCGTTTGAAACACAACAACAGGGTCGTAAGATATGCGTATTGTATTACCTAGCTTGGGAATGCTGCAAGCCGTATGGGTGTTAGCGCCATAAGAGCTTACTGATGAGTTATTACTCCGTACATCCCCCAGACTTCGGTAGCTCGCGGCTGGCAAGGAAATTGGACTACTGCATCTAGAAGTAGCCCATTGGCCTGATGCTAAGCAGTCATTCAGGGGTCATGCAGATGCTGCAGGTACTCCAACAGCTCTGGTCGGCAGTACGAGTAATGGTCGCATCATGGAAGATGATCGGCATGGTAGCGAAAGCTCGCCGGAGCTTTATGTATCCGAGAGCAGAGGGCTGTGTCCGATGTCGAGGCCATCGACTTCGTTCTTTACCCTTGGACAATGTGAGCCAGAATATGGCTGCTGCGAAGATGGTCAGTGGTTGCGTTCGGGGGAGAAGGCGGGATGGAAGCAAAGAGCCAAAGATTTCACAGGGGAGGACACTAAGCCAGATTAGGCCATACAATATGCCCGGTCATGGCGTCTCGTACAATAATGAGGTATTTTCACTTCCTGTCTCCCTATCGGCCTGTGATCCGTCTCTCCTCTATACTACTCTTGAAAATGCGAGCAAAAGGGGCGCTTCATGTGGTGCATCCATCTCAGCAATCGAAAGTTGAGCAATTGTTTCATTATCAACCATCTCATTTCGTCAGAGCTGAACGCGCGAAAAAACGAAGGATATGCTGTTGCCCTCGTCCTTCAACGTGTCCAGAAGTACATCATCCTTGATCAGTGCCTCTTTCTCATTGCCTCCCCCAGAGCCAAAGTCCGACGTGTCGATATGTGTATAACTCATTAGGGCGTCACGAGCAATTCGGGAGGCTGCTTTGGTCTTTGTGCCTTGCCGCCCCGCCTCTACCATACTGGCCTTCACAATGTTCGCCAGTGAGGGAAGATTGTTCTCTGCTTCAGCGTCCTCGTCCAGTTCGGCCATTTCGGTTCCACAGCCTTCGCATCGACAGCCGATGAGATCGTGCGTCTGGCAGCGAAGCCCTTCGTCAAGGCGGAAGAGGTCTTTGAGGTCTTCCTTCGTGAAGCTGTTACTTTCCTCTTTCTGATCCATGACGTTACTGGCCAGGCCAAGCTTGACAATCTGCCGCTGGAATATTTTCTCTTCGATGCCACCGGCCATCAAGAAGCGATAGATGAAACACGCTCTTTTCTGCCCATCTCGGTGAATCCGTGCCATGGCTTGGAGATCAGTCGCCGGGTTCCAGTCCACATCAAAGAGTACTAATCTCGAGGCTCCAACTAGGTTGATTCCAAGGCCTCCCGCCTTTGCCGACAGTAGAAAAGCGAAACAGCTTTCGGCGGGGCTACTGTTGAAATCGTCAATGATTTCCTGACGTTTGCTTGATGGTGTTGACCCATCGATTCGACTGAATGAATGGCCAACGCTGGTTAATAGCCGACCAAGGATATCTAAGGTTGACGTGTAATTGGAGACAAGTACGACTTTTTCAGTTGTTGTCGTTCGCAGCGTGTGGAGCAGCCCATCCAGCATTCGCAGCTTCGTCGAGCCGGCGTTATTGCGAAGAAGATTCGGTGGTATGCTCGCAAGAAGAGCTGCATTAGACGGGCTTGCCTCAGGGGTGCCGTCTACGTCGACCTTTCCTTTGAGCAGGGCAGGACTATTGCACACCTTTTTCAATAAAGTGATCAGCTGCAGCGAACATTCCGAATTGCCGAGAGAAGCTGCGTGGAAGGCAGGACTCCCTAGAATATGGCGGTAAAGGGCAACCTGGACTTGTGTAGGCTTGCAGAGGAGGACGTATTCCGTCTTTATAGGCAAGTATTTGGCCAACACATCGGCTGTCCGCCGGAGGATGAACGGAGACGTCAACCTGACCAGTTCTCTGCTGCATTCTTCCCCTTGTTCGACGTCTTCGGGGGAAGCGGCTGGCTGTCGACCACGAGCGATGGGGATTTCCAGCTCACGAGTAAAGGCCTTTTTTGACCCAAGAACGCCCTGGTTTACCGAATCAACCATCATGTAGAATTCGCTCAGGTCATTTTGGACTGGGGTTCCTGTCAGAAAGATCTTTTTCTCTGTCGGTAACGAGTTGATTGCCCGAAGACTTTTGTTCTTAGCTGTCTTTAAGCGATGTGCTTCATCAGCAACGATGATATCAACACCCTGACCCTTTGCTAGCTCTGCTTGAATGGTGCGCAATCTCTCATAGGAAATGATCATGATACTGTAGCTTTTACCATGGGTAAAGTGGCTGATGCGAGTTTTGGCGTCCGCAACCAGCACCCCAATGCGATCAAGACCCAACCATTTTCGTATCTCCTTTCTCCAGTTGTTGATTAAAGTGGCAGGACATACTATAAGCGCCTTCTTAATGACGGTTGAGCCATCTCCATACGGACTCTGCTTGAGCAGCGTCCACAAAAGTGCGATGGTTTGCAAAGTTTTTCCTAATCCCATTTCATCTGCCAGGATTGCACCTTGTCCATTGAAATCTCGCAAGCCCATGACACATTCGTAGAGGAACTTGACTCCTTCTCTCTGATGTTCTCGCAGCTTTTTGGAAAGGACCGGATCGACTACAACATCAACTTTGGCATCCAGCGGACGTTTCATCACCAAGGCGTCGCTAGGTGGCAGAAGACATTGCGGGGGCGATGTGGCGTTGACTTGAAGCGTGCGCGTTGCGATCTTCGGGCGTGAAGTGTCGTGGCTTTCTCGGCGTGTTGCTGTTGATTCAATTGGGGCCGAAGCTATCTTGGGATTATGCTTGGGCTTCGGTTGTGAGCCCGTCGACGGAGGAGCTTGCTGCTTGATCTTTAAAGGAGTAGTAGACTTCATGGCAGTGTTTGTGGTGGCCCTCACCGGACTATCTGCGCTTCCGTCTATTGTTGCCGACACTCGTCTCCGTACGAGATATTGGGCTTTTGATAGTACATGTTCGATTTCGATATCCTTCCCAGCAATGAACAACGAAGATCCCGGTAGTAATGGCTCGTGGCATTTCGCTTTGCCCATCAACCGAGTCGTCTCGCCATTATGAAGCTCAGCAAACCCATCATTGCTGACATAGAGTAAGGCGTCTCTAAGTTGATTCAATGTCAGTAAGTGTTTCTCAAGCCAGATGATTGGAACCCGAGCGGAGGTTGCTGTTTGTCGAAAACTACAGAATTCGAGGCTGAGGTGAAGTAACTCAAGGAATTCGTACCCCTCCCATGTTTTATGCTTCTTCTTCGTTACACTGCGCCATAACACACTATAGTGGCCTTCGGTGCCTGCAACGTTCGAGATAGGTGCTGTGTTATCAACCTCGAGTAATGGCTTTCGAGGGAGTATCGATCTAGTAGACTTCGGAGTCAGCATGTCTCTCTGAGGTGGATTGGATCACGTCTCAGCTCGAGGTTCAAGGAAGATTGGACTTACATGCCGGGCTTCTTGAATACTAGACTTGTGGATTGCACCTTGGCTTTCTTGAGTGGAGGATTCTCATTTTCGTCAGAGCCTGGTCTCTTGAGTAGCGGTGAGCGGAACGGTCTGGAAAGCATCTTGCCCTGTTCTTCCAATATCGTTGTGGTCAAGACAAGACAAGACTCTTAACTCGACCTCGGCGGATCGGAGAATGGGAGCTCCGAGCCAAGATCTTAACGCGAAACCACGTGCCCGCGCTCGAGACAAGACGTGCACTTGCTCTGCATCTAGAGTCGAAAGATGACGGGACTACAAATAATTGAAATTTTATTTACATTGCATTCCAGCTCTTGTTGTGCTTAAAAATGTCGTTTTCATCACGATCCGCAGCCGATTTGTATTCCTTCACAATTATTGCCCAAACCATCTGCTCAACGCCGATGTACAATGCCCTGCGGCAAGGAGTTGGCCTCCTCCCAATTACCGCCCCGTGTTCACGATTTATACCCCGAACACGCACCCAACGGACAATGCCCTGTGCGCAAGGGGTCGTCCCACTCCCAGTCACCGCCCGTTTTCACTGAGATTTTGCGTCCTCTGCCTCGTGTTCGGATATTGCATCTTGGCCGGGGTTGGCTTCTTCATAGCGGAAATATTTGGCGAAACGATGGTATCTATGCAAGCAAACATCAACAAGACTGTATCGACATGGGAAGAGTGATAACATACCCTGCTGCGATTGCAGCTCCGAGGAACGGACCGATCCAATAGATGTAATGGTAACTATAAACAAGGAGTCAGCAATCTTGGTATCAATGATCAAGCGTGTGCTGCTGGGGAGATCAGGGACCATCGCCGTTCGGTCACTTACCCGTCAAATTGTCGGTTGGCAACATCTGGACCGAAAGACCTCGCTGGGTTGAGAGAACCACCCGTATAATAGACGCCTGATATTGGCGGTGAGCTAATTGAGCTATCACGAACGATGCCTGGAGAAGGACGGGAACAGACCTGTAAGTTCTGCAACGAACAACGCCAATCCAATTCCCACAGGGGCAATGAAAGTCACCTTCGACTTCTCAGCAGCAAGGAATAGGACGGTAAGGAGCAGTTCTGCGGTCAAGAACATCTCAATGAACAACCCTTGCGCGATGGAGGTCCCGCCGGTCAACTTAGTCTGCACCGACAAGGTCCCCGGGAACATGCACTTCACGAGTGCTGCAGCGACCATGCCACCAAGCATTTGGGGAATGAAGAGGAGAGCGCCGCGAATAGGAGGAAGACCGCCAGCAAGGACCAGTCCAAAGGTCACCTAAGGCAGTCAGGCCAACCATCGCAACGAGATAGCGAGAACAGGACTTACAGCCGGGTTGAACAAACCACCGGAAACTCTGTAGAAAACCCAGGCAGTGGTTGCGAGACTGAAGCCAAAGGCAAGCGAAATAAAGAGCAGACGATCCAGGCTTGCTTCGTCCGGGGGGATGACATTGTTGGCAATCTGAGTAGCTCCAAAGGCGAAGAACAGGAACCTATGTGAAGATCAATGAGATATTCGCTACTATGCATTTTTGAAGGATCGCTTTGATAGGAATACTGACATGACGGTACCAACGAACTCGCCAGTCATGGCGACAAAATGACCTCTCATGCCTTGCGACATGACGTCCTCGTCGCCTTGGTTGGCTCCGCCGCCTCTCTCTGGATCATGGAATGGTGGTGCTTGGTTACCTCGGCGGGTGGCGTGTTCCCCATGTGGGCGACGAAGAGGATTCTGCATGATGACAGATGTTGCAGGAAGAGAAAGTAAGTAATACAAGGTGCGCTCGACACAGTTTAAAATCGAATATGCAGGTTAGAATGAGGAATTAGGGAAGAGAGCAATCTGTAGGAGAATAATTTTCGACAAGTGACGTGTTAGCTAGAAAGGGAGAGAATGGCAAAAAGCCTGGTTCACTGATTTCCCCGGTAGCGCTTGCCAGATCCATGTCTGGACTCAAGTCATTCCGTCAAGACCATGGGTTCTAGGAACAGGATCTGCGACCGGGACGTTGTTTGAGGCTGGCGTTGGCCAAAACGGCAACATTAGGAGTCCGCCACCGCCCTTAGCCCTCCCACCTGACTGGAAGCCCGTGGGCAGTGGCCAGTGGCACGATTATTCAGAGCTCATACGAGTAGCGCAGTGTTCGTGATTGCTTGCCGGAACTATCAGCATAACGAATTTAGATAGTATGGTGAAACGTAAGGTAATGTACCTTCAGTAGGTGGTAGGTAATTCTAAATCAGAAAAAAGTAAAATACTAGCGTGTAGGGCGCTTAGCCGCTTTGGAACTTTAATGTATGCCGTGCAGCACCTCAGTCGACAGACATTTAGCAGTGGCAGGTCAAACACCATGATAGGTTCTACCTTGGTCACGACTGTGGCCTGCTGACTCTGTGAACCCGTCAGCTCTCTCAGTCTACGCGCAAATTGAGGCGTATTCGGTCTCCTAGTGAGCTCAAGCAACTTATATCCCTAATTCGCAAGAAAAGGGGCTTCTTGGCTGCAATTCCTCGCATCGATGGAGGAGGAAGTAGGCACTGTCGAGTAAGCTCTTTCAAGCACGCCTACAATAGTTCCATCAAATTCTCACATGTATCGTTGATTTGGAGTCACAACAACTGGAAGATATAGTATTGCATGTGGAATGATGACGTAATTTGGAGCAACTGATTTGATACCCATCGATTGCTGTCCGGAGTTTATCCCTAATGCGAATATTTTACTTGGAGATATCGTGATTGTTGAATTTTACCGCAATCTGTGCCTCAGCCATGACTGCAAATTTTGGTGACCACGAGCAGAAACCCAACGATCCATCAGGCGCTGAGCATCGCCATGACGCTGAAAGAACTGTTGGGAGAAGTAAGGCATTTTCAAGTATTATTCATCCTAAAACCTCGTAGGATTTGGAACCGGAAAGTTCATCTTATAGTCGAGCACGGGTCATACACACTGTACTCCCGATCTATCTTGCGGAGTTCCCAGGGTAAACGGATAAAGACATGCTAACTTACCAATTCGCTGAAGACCCACATCCAGACTTTGCAAAAGTGCAAGCTTCGAGGCCTGACTGGCGTCACGAGGAGAGCTGGCACTTCACCAAAACGATTGACCCAGACTGGAAGCTTGGCCGAGGTGCTAACGATGGTGGTGAAAGTTTGAAGAAGAAGCACGTTGAGATTGATCCTTACGAGGATGGCAGGCCAGCAGTCTTCAACTATAAGTTGCTCATTAGCGCCATCATCCCCAGACCCATTGGATTCGTCAGTACAATGAGCAAGGATGGTTCGTCATTCCTGTTCTTCCCCACAACCTCTCTCTGATACCCTGTCTAGGCAGGTCCACAAACCTTGCACCCTTTTCATACACACAAGTCATCAACCATGATCCACCACTCTTCACTATCGGCTTCGCGGGCGGCTTTTCTAACGCAAAGGACACACTTGCCAATCTCGCCGATACCAAAGAATGCACGGTAGGAACTGACTCTCTCCATTCAGACAACCACGCGACCTATTAATCTGCGGTACAGATCAACATCGTCTCGGAGCACTTCCTCGAAGCCGCCAGTAAGTCCATACACAGAGCTGTTCTGCCTCAAACTTGCTTGCGGGTGGAGTTCTGAGACATGGCTCGGGTGTTGAGCGCAGGAGTTGAAAATCCAGAGTTGAATATCCTTCCACCCCAGAGACATCAATCAGGACTCATTAATTTGACCTGCACGAAGATAAGCTGACTCCAGTATGTACCTAGATGCATCATCTATCAATGCCCCTCATGGCATCAGTGAATGGGCTCTTTGCGGGCTTACTCCAGCACCCTGCACTGATGTGAAGTGTTCGCGGGTCAAAGAGGCTGTTTTCTCGCTTGAAGGGAAGCTATTCTCGACACAAGAGTTCGAAAGCCGTGCCACACCTGGCAAGAAGACCGGTGTTCTGGCCATCGTTGAAGGTACAAGGTTCTGGGTTCGGGAAGACGCATTAAATGAAGACAGAAATCTGATCGATCCAGCTGGTGAGGCAATTTTGGACCGTCTACATTTGAAGCATCTCTCAATTCGGAGCTGCAGAAAGCGAAACACTAAGATATCTCTTACTGCTGCTTGGCCTGGTTGATGTATGCTGACACCGGTATTTGCTCCAGTACTACGTCCAATGAGCCGCTTGGGTGGAATCATGTATGGCAGAACCGTAGAGGGATGCGAGCTCCCGCGGCCTGATTACGAAGAAAAAAAGAAGGAAGGGGAAACGGATGGCCTGATTAAGGAGAAAGTAGAAGGCCAATGAAAGTACCTCGTAATCTCCGTTGATAGTAAATACTCGTACACTATCTCGAGCTTATTATGCCACGATGCCTCTCATTCAATCGACCTACCCCATGGAGCACGCGTGACACTGTCGGACTATTTTGCAAGGCCAGAGTTACTGCTACAAGCAATCTATCTTTGAATGGCCTTTCGAGGAACTCTTCAGGAAAACTCGACACATATTCCTGAGTAACGGACACGGATGGATCTCAGTCCTAAGAGTGAGAACGAATCCAAAAGTCCCTTGGGCGGCCTAGCTCGCGTTGAAAGACTCGATAATGAGCAGGCGAATTCTGATTAGGTTTGAGTGCTATATAGGATCCTAGAATCTAGGAATTCGAGGCAGGAGATAATCGAGCAAAAAGGGCGCTAGTATTTCTACCCCGCTCCTTCTCTATTTGCTCCGCGAGCTTTTCACAACAACTGTTGTACTGGCTTCAATTGGCAGCCGAAGGCCATAAGCTCCAACAAAGGCACCTTCTATCCTCGACTACTCGGCGATCGTGCAGTGATGAGCAAGTCGCCTATCGCCAAGGTGCTCGGAGGACCTACTGGCCACTTTCCGGTCGAGGCAGAAATCGTGGGCTACCTGGCAAACACCTGGTCGGTACCGACGCTTTTGGTCGCCTTCGCAGCAGGATGGGTGGTCATCTTAGGGGCTACGAATGCCTTGGTCAAACGTCATAACCCTACACTTGGCTCTGACGACAAGGCTGCTATCCTGTGGTTCGTTCTCAGTACGTTGAAAGAATCTGAGCCATCACTGTCGCGGCCAAAGCTGATCCAGGATTCCTTGCAGCTGGAACTATACATCTGTTCTTTGAAGGTGAGCTGCCCGCTACTTGGAAGTCTATAAGTCGTGCTGAACCATGTCAGGCTACTTCTCATACAATCATACGAGAATGCCAGGGCAGCAGGATTTCTTTGGTCAACTATGGAAGGAATATGCATGGTCCGACTCGAGGTATCTGACCTCGGATCCTTTCGTACTCTGTATGGAGACTGTCACTGCCGTACGTTTGCATGGTCGCTTGCATGCTGCCGAGTTCTCATCGTGCCGTTAGGTTTGCTGGGGCCCGCTGTCTTTCTGTGTCGCCTTGATGATCACATTTCAACACCCTTTACGACACCCTCTTCAGGCGTTGGTTTCCCTGGGTCAAATATACGGTGATATCCTCTACTATGCAACGAGCATGTTCGACCACTACTACAAAGGAATCACCTACTGCAGGCCCGAAGCATACTACTTCTGGTGTTATTACTTCTTCATGAACTTCATCTGGATTGTTATACCAGGCTGTAAGCAACCCGTCCATGATCAAAAACCAGTGATAGCAATTGAACAGGCTGACCTCAACCCATAGATCTTCTCTATAGCAGCATTAAAGCCAGTGGACGAGCTTTCCAGGCCCTCGAAAAGCAATCTAAGAGTGCACAAGGCAACGGACATGCTAAGAAGAAGAACTAAGTGTACAGACCGTCTTCCTAAAAGGCAGTGGGTGTGGGACGTCGATACGATATCTCGATGTTCATAATTTCAAGGTATTTCTATGTTTGGGATGTATGTAGCCTTTGGAAGTCGCACTCTCGCACATTTCGAGTCGCACATGCCGTGTTTATCAAAGGTCTGGTTTGCCTGGATCTGTCGGTGATACTGGTCGTTGGTCACCGAACTCGAGCATCGATCGAGCTACTTTGAACGCTTCCTTGGCAGTAAACGACGGGCTAAAGCAGTCGTCGATGTGGAGTGCACCGGCGGTGTCTGAGTGGTAACAGCTCCCACATCGAGCAATATCTATCCAAATCATATATGGGACGTCGCAGAACGCTCCGGCAGTCCCGCCGTTATTTGAGAACGTGTCAGACGTGTAGAGATTGAAAAGTCTTGTCGACACACACGATCCTCCAGTCCAAGTCTTCACTTCCGGTCGACATCGAGGGAGTAATATTATAAGCCGTGACAAAGTGGTGGGTATCCTTGGTATCTTGCCGGCTCAATCTCCCCAGCCAAACAAGCACTCAATTCTCGCCGCTGCTTCTGAAGAGATTCTGATTGAGAAATGCCTTTTTGATCTCTGATATTCTGACTGTGCATGCCGCAATCGCACAAGGAACGAAATGCTTGTACCGTAGAATTTCCCGAGGGAAGCTTGGCACTTTGACCCAGCAACGGTTGCTATGCGGGAAGGTCAGACGAAAAGCTTCAAGAACAAATCAGGATTAAGCTAGATATCGGAAAGCCACAGGGCTCTTTGTTCGACTTGCACGACAGCACCGCTAACAACGTCCTTGACTCGACTATGTTTTGTTACGGACTATCACACTCTACGAGCATTCCCGCCGTACCGTAGGCAAACAAAGACCGACAAATGCCACAAATTAGTACACCCCGCCGGGCTTCAAAGACTCATGAGAAGCTCACGTCTCCTTCCGCGCCAAAATCGGTCGTTGTGGGCGAAACGCTGGGAGTTTACGATACGAATACCGTCCGAGATCGAGTCCGCCAATGGCAAGCGCAGGGTGGAGGTGTAGTGACTGCGCCTGATGTATACACGGAGAACGAAGAGGGCCCAGACAAGAATACCACCTGCTTCCATTCGAACTCCCCAACAAAGAAAAGCCCGCGAACGCCGATCGCCGCTCGGAAGACCGCTACCGGCGCCAACGGCTCCGACACATCAAAAAGCAGGGACGGTCGGCAGAAGAGAAGGTCCAATGACCTTGACAAGCAACGCCATCGAAGTACGAGCGCTCCTGCCAAACGGGTCGTCAGCGACGCACATTGGCGAAAAGACAGAGGACCCCCCAAACACGATGCATCTTCAAAGGTACCGAAAGAAGACCAGGCAAGGGAAAGAGTCCACGCAGGTGACGATGGCATTCGTGTCAGACCTATCTCAACTTCAGAAAGAGACTGTATTGCTGGGAAGGATAGGCGCCGAAAAGAGAGCAGCAAGCATACTGGGACTGTTAGAGCAGGAACAACTTCCGTGGGGTCAAGCCGACATGCTGGCAGACATCGAGCTCCTTCCTCTGCAAGGAGCATAAGTGCCGGCGAAGAAGATAAGCCAGCTTCGCCGGATGCGCCTTCTCATTCAGCCAACGATCACATGAAGCGCAGAGCCCATGCGGCGGAAGGCGAGTCTGCAATCTTGGAGTCGCCTTCGAACAAGACTCGTCTGTCAAAAGATAGCAGCACACCACCAAGCAATGCCTTGTCAGGACTCGAGCCTTGTCCCACGTATGGAAGCATCCCAGAACAGAAAGAAAGCAAGAAGCCTCCGAAAAGCCACATTTTGCGCCAGGTGTTTGGGGAATCTGGAAAGGTCTTCGCAAAACCCCAGACAACACCTGTGGAAACGCCTCGGGTTCCTGCTGTCGAAGCGTGGCTCAACAATACGCCTGATCCTTTCGTTGACGCTGAACCCACACTGGTGGAAGACGTACTACCTGAACCCATAAAAACGGGTCGTACGAGCTCTGCTCCCGAGCTGGTACAGGTAGATGACCCAAACAAGATCTGGGATACGTTGGAGTCAAAAGAGCGGGCGAGATCTGGCGTTCGCGCCAGCAGAAGGCGCAAAAGGATTCCAAGTTCTTCTATCTATGAAGACAATCCGTTCCCCTCAAATTTCTCATCAGGGTCTCCGTTACATGCGTCATCCGTAGGGTCAACATCTGCATCGAAGCTGGTGGACCTCGTTGACAATGCTTCCGAGTCTCCGTCGACACTAACGCGGAGGGGAGCAAGAAAGAGCGTCTCATCACCAAAGCGTGAAGCAAAACCGATAGATCAAGTAAATTCGTGCAATGACGACAAACCTTGGACCACAACATCCAACGCCGAAACGTCTTCTGTTGAACCACCCGATGCTCGGAGTCCGCTTCAGCCACCGGGACGCAGGCATCGCCCGTTCCCTACTACAGGAAAGCACCGTTTATCAACTATTGCATCTGTGGATACTTTCAGATCGAATGTACAGACTTCTGGGGTACCGTCCATCGCGGAGGCTCCTGACTCGCACGTTCTATCACGCGACATCAATACCGAAACCCTCGAAGCCGAGTCGCGAGACCATTTCGATCCTCATTCTTTAACAAGGAGTCAAAGTCGTCTTACAAAGCACGCCGACCTAATGTCTGTTCTGTCAATGCCAGAGCCTGGCACCAAGAGCATACGATCAGCTCGAAGCATCAGGACGAACAGGAGTCGGCTTGCTACAGCTACGATAGGGGACCTCATGAAAGAGCTTGCAGACGACGAAACAAAGTACATGCGAGAGCTGAGAACACTAGTAGATGGTGTTATCCCAGTGCTACTCACTTGTGTACTATCAAAGTCCGATTCAGCTGTTGCTGCTGGGCTATTTCAACAGAACTACACCGGCGAGGCGGATCCAAATTTCACCAAACCCATTGTGGATATGGGCATTGCTTTGGAACGGCTTAAGACCTTACACAGACGCATACCTATGCAAGACGCAAAAACTCTGCTTACATGGGCACAAGGAGCTCAGAGGGTCTACGCCGAGTATCTCAAGGCCTGGCGGATGGGGTTTCAGGACGTTGTTGTTAACCTTGCACCAGCTGCTGATAGTCAGACACCTCTAAATCCTGGATCACCCTCACGGGGTGCGGGTCTGGAAGACGGGCTACCCGTCAATAAAGACGGCGACGTTGTCAATGGAGACGGCGAACGCGTGGATGTTGCGTTCTTGCTGAAAAGACCGTTGGTCCGTCTCAAATACCTCGCCAAGACATTGAAAGGCATCAACGTCGTCTCTCCTTCGGCTGAAGCTGAAGCACTGGCGACCAAATATCAGAACCTGGTAACAGTGGCACGTAACCGCTCGGACGAAGAACGAGCAAGGTTGGAAGACGAGGCTGCCGCAAACATCGACGCAACGCGCGCTCGAGATCCCAGGACTCTGGCTCCTTTAACGGGTGTCAGCATTGATAGAACCAGGCGAGTGCGGGCACGAGATCACTTCAACCTGGCTCTGCAACACTCCAGTGGTCAACGTGTTGATTGCCGTGTCGAGCTTCTTCTGCGGGATGAGGCTTCGGAAGTTGCAGGTAGCGGCGATCTCCTCGTTTGTGAAGTTGATGCCACCGGACGGTGGTTGTTGTTTCCACCTGTCTCCTTTAGTCGTGTGTCGGCACGCACCGGTGACCTGGCGAATGAGATCATTGTCATGATACGCGGTCTCAATGGAGCGGGAGCTGAGTGGCATGAGATCCTTTCGTTAACTTCTGAGGACGAACAAGCCGGATTCGAGTGGGTACAAATGCTTGGGTTGACGCCGATCCCGCCAACTTTCCAGAGAACGCAGAGCTTCCTCAGTAAACATCAGCGGAAGAGATCTAGTCCTACCGCTGTCTCTACACTTAACGCTCCTGTGACAACCATCCCAGTGACCAAGAGTAGAACACCAAGTCCCAGAGCAGTCGAAGTTCCCATAGGAGAACAAGCGACAAACACCTCAGAAACATGGAATGGGGTCAAGTCCCCAGCAATCCCGAATGGACCCTTGGATGCCGACTACGTTAAGACGAAGCACGAGGGTATGATGGAGTCCCAGCATTCGACATCAGAAGACGTTGCCCGATCGCCACATAACTACGTGGACGACGTGAACGATCTGAGATCATTACCAAGCCAAGCTTCACAAAACATCAAGCGAGAGCAAGAGCCGATGGCAAGGCCGCGGAGCTTCAAGGAAGCCCTTGGCTTGACCGGGACGAGTACAAACTCACTGGGCCTTAAGCGAGCAAGAGCGCAAAAACTTAGAGGATATGATGGCTCACCGAAAAGTCTTAAGTCCCCGCCAGCTTCACGTTATGAACGTTCTCCGAGACCGTCCTTGAAACCACTGTCGGAGGCACGGGGTCCTTCTGAGAGTTCCCAAGATCACGTTTCCTCTGTCTCTCTTCACCAGACTCTGACAACAGAAACCCCTAGAATACCCAGAGATCGCGTGGACGAACAGAAGTCCGATGATCGGCCTGCTCATCACCGTTCAGTAGCCTCTACACCGTCCATGGATCTTCCAATTATTCCAAAAATCCGAAGAGACAGTCCGCCAACAACCCCGATAGATGAGCCAGAGGAGGAACCTGATTGGCTTTCGCCTCCAGCATCGAAGCTTCCACCTTCATCGACTCGAGGAGCAAAGGGAAGCTCTCGATCGAGTTCCAAGGATGCTGGTACTAGTGCCCCGACAACGCCCAGCCATCGTTCGTCAAGTTCTCTTGAGCTGAAAGCGTCAAATGTTCCGGTCCTTACTCCAAGCGCTGCCCGTGCAGCCCGAAGACGATCTTCGTCGCCACTGAAGCACGAGTATGAGCCGTCCACTGCTTCCGACTCATCGGAGTCCGATGCTTCAACGGTCAATCGAAATGAGGTGAGTTCGGTGTCATCCTCAGATGATGATGAACTCGAAGAAGGAGATGCTCCAACTCCTCTGTTGCCACTTGGTGCTCTTGGTCGCGTCCCGAAAAGGTCACCGCAGCCATCCATTTACTCATTGCCGAACGGGACTCTCAAGCCTTCAGAGTCTGCGTCTCAAGCCCCTTATAAGAAGGTGCCGTCTCAGCCAACGAAAGCTTCGAAGACGATTGCCTCGATATTCTCCTGGTCCGACAAGGGCTCGTGGGACAGCCTGCATCCGGACGAATGTAGCATTGTAATCACACCCGGACTGATCGAGGCTTTTGAGATGTCCGCTGCACACTCGGCCGAAACACCTCTGTCGTCGTCGACCCCTGTTGTAGATGTGGACGCGTTTTCTGATATGGCTTCCAACGTCATTGGGCCAGAGGATATCTTAAAGAATGACCGTCCCCTAGTGGCATTGGAACTCACGCCCCTTGTTCCTCTCCGAAGAGGTACTGCCATTGACATATCGATCCGTTCTCCGCCTACTTCCAGCTCTCAAATTACCTCTGGTAATAACATCATGTTCCGTTCCCGCAACCCGGAGGAGTGCGAGGCACTGTATGCACTTATCAACCATTCCCGCATCCATAACCCAACCTACATTGCCCTCCAAAATGCTCGTGGTCCTTTTGGCACGGGCACTGATCTTGACCGTCGTGCCAGTGTTCGGGCTGGTGGTTCGCGGATGGGCTCATGGTTCGGAGGCTTAGGCAGCTCCCCCGGATATAGAGCCAGCAGTGCGCCCACTCCGAGCATAGCACCCAGCGAAAGCAGCATCGGCAGCATGAGCAGTGCCTTTTCGGCGTTGAGGCGTTTCCGAATAGGAGGCGGCGGCATGTTCAACATCGCTCGCAGCACCATCAGCTCCCGCGACGGCAGCCGAGCCAACAGTCTCTATACGAGCTCGGACAACTCCAGCGGCAGTGGAACCAGTTCGCCGCTACCTCCAGGTGTCCTAGGAGATCCACACAGCAATATTGGATTGGGTAATACGAAGATCAGGCTCTACTTGCGGGAGTCAAACACGCGATGGCGAGACATGGGTTCCGCACGCTTGACTATAATGCGGCCGTCACCTCCAGACCTGTCTTCTGGGACTTCCGCCTCCGGCGAGTCGCTGGCTCGGCCAAGCAGCGCTCACCAAGGTGCCAATGAGAAAAGGATCGTTGTCCGTGGCAAAACCAAAGGCGAAGTCCTACTCGATGCTACTCTGGGAGAAACATGCTTCGAACGAGTTGGGAGACAAGGAATTGCCGTCAGTGTGTGGGAAGATATAGTCGGTCCCAATGGTGAGGTGGGAACAGTGGGCGCAGTTGGCGGCGTGGGAGCTGGCAGAGCTAAAGTGTATATGATTCAGGTAGGCTCGACTTGTTGCTGAATCTTTCGTTGAGAGGAAAGAATGCTGACGATTGTTGTTTCCTTATAGATGAAAGGCGAAGCCGAAACGACGTACACGTTTTCTATTGTTGGGAGGTTACGATATTGAACCTTCATGGCTGCTTTCTTTTTCTGCATCGAAAATATATCAACGGGTTGTAAGAATTGTTTGCATTGGTGGAGCTGGGCTGCCGGATACACTTGATATGTACTCATTCCCTGTATACGTTTTTCGAGCTGGGTACATCGATACACCTTGTTCTTGTATGTTGCATGGGGTGGTAGAATTGTTAGTATTCACGCATATAATCCTTAAAGCTGGCGGCCAGATCCTTTACTTCGAGCTTTGAGGACCAATAGACATGATGAACCAGCGACGCGGCAGCACATTGACCATTGGTACTATAATGTATCCGAATCCATCAAATCTCATACCCTGCCATACTACCTGGCCTGATGGGGATATCACAAAGCCACATGAATCCTCAACTCCCTCTCCACCATCATCTCATAAACCCCCCTCAACTCCCCCCCCTCCATCTCCCCACTCAAATACTCAAAAGCCAACATATAAATCCCCTTCGCCCACGGACACGCTCCAATGGCTCTATAATACACCTCCCTCGCCCGTTTCAGATTCCCAATTCCATCCGAGGACGAGTTTTCAAGTTCGTACAGGAAATACCATTTCCACAGTCCGGCGCTGTGGGCTGCGGTGGAACGGGATGAAAGGGCGCGCTCGAATGTGCCGCGGACGGCGCTGAGGTTGGAGCCTTGGATGGGGCCACGTTGGATGTCGGTGTGGATGGCGAAGAAGTGGGTTGTTATGTGGTCGGATGGGATATCTTCGTTCTCGGGTTTGTTGTTGTGTTGGTTGCTGTTCGAGAAAACGACATCGCGCATGATTCCACGAACGCGGTCGTCGATTCGGAACCGGGATTCGTTCCAGGCGTATAGGGAGAGGAAGATTGTGTTGTGGGGGAATGCGGCGATGCTTTCTGTCAGGAAGGAGCGGATGGTGGAGGGGGAGATGGGGCGTTTGTGCGTGGTGTGGGTGTAGAGGAGTCGGGCGAAGGATTGACGGAATAAGGCTTCTGCACGTCGATTTCTGTTTGGATCTTTGTTTTTGGTTAGGAGTTGGAGGTTGGAGGTGAATGAGGCGTGTGCTGCTTGGATTGATGTGTTTAAGAGGTAGTCTGATAGAAAGAGGAGTTCTGAATAGAGAACTGCGTGGGCCATTAAGCCTAAGGACAGCATGTGGTCGCGGCCAGCTGAAAATGCCTGCAAAAAGAGTCAGTCCTTGGTGGTTTGAAAAATCTAAAGAGTACTTACGTTTCGTAAACGCAGACGTACAGTAGCAGTCGCTTCCTCTGATAACGTGCCATTTGCGTCTGACGTTTCATCTACGGTGTTTTCAGAGCCATACCTAGACAGCTGTTGCAAGGCTTTTGATGTTTCCCCTAAGCTGAGATGCTGCCATACTCGGCTTCCCCAGAGGAGAATTGCATCTCTTCGCGCCGAATCTTCGAATTTAGCACTCATCTCGATGGCTGTATCCCAGACTTTGTTCGCAGCCTCGGTGTTTCCATGCCGATTTTCCAGCAATGCGTACGCATCATACAAGCGTAGACCTGACGGGCGATTCTTCAATAAGTTTTTGGCGGATCTCCTGACGGTTAAAGGGGACACATGCTCTTCGAAAGCCAGCAGATACTCGGCCAAGCTATCGTCACCGACACCTCGGCTCACAAGCATGTTCAGCGTCCGGAGAATGAAATCTTTGGGAATGGGTTCAGTCCATGAACCGAAGGCCGAGAACCATTGGCCTAGAGGAGTAAAGAGCGTGTCGGAGGAGACCTCGTAATTACCCAAAGGGAACGCAAAGACGCCAGGTAGAGAAGGATCGGCTGTTTTGACGGTAGTCGTGTACCAGTTTCCATGAGGATCGTGGCTGTCTGCTACCACGCTGCCGTGACTCCTTGATATTACCGGGCGGTCATACAATATCTCGTTACGAACGAATTGATCCTCGTACCAGGTCTGTATTTGACCTCTGGCATTGTCTGGACATGGGGGAAGGTGACAAAAACAAAGAAAAGCTGCTATGATAGCATGATTGTCCGAGTCTGTGGGAGATTTAATCAAGGCGTGTCTGACATCGGAGAAAAGGACTGTTTTGTACGGGTCATCCAAAGGCTCATCACTGACACGACTTGGGAGTTTCGAGCAGCAATGGGCTTGGTACTCAGCATCAGCCCAGGACTTGAAAACATCCGTGTCACTGTGACTGGATATTCCTTCAACCTTCGGCGGCTGGCTCTCCTGAAGGTCAGCATTGTCGAAAGTGAGCCAGCCTTTCGCATTGGGTTCTCCTATTCGAGGGGCTTCGCTATCCCAGAAATGTTCAAAGGCCAGTATCGAGTCGTCGTACGTTGGTTTGGCTGTCCGACCTAGACTCCGGAACTGTGTAGGCTTGTTGAATTCAAATTCTATCAGGGCCTGCCAACTAGCCACTGCGACTTCCGTGTAACCAGCTTCCCTCAGGAGGAGGGTTAGACGGAGCAAAACATGGATTTGAATGCCATACACTGCTGATCGCCTGGCGTCGCTTGATTCCATATCATTGCGTACACCTTGCAACACATGGAGGCAATCGATGTAACGATTTTTGTTTTCTTCAACTGTGAAGCCAGACGGCATGGACTGATGGAAGTTTAAATATTCCTTCCAGATCCGAAGACTCAACGGGTGCTGCTTGATGATAGTTTGCCAATGTAATGACAATCTACGCGTTTCCCACACTATGGACGCTTTAGACATCATACCCAGGTGTAACCGCTCTCTGCCTTCAGGATCAATCACACATTTGAGCGCCTTGCCGTACATTGAGAGTGCAATCTCTGCATTGCTTTGACGCTCGGCGTTCGTATGTGGTCGTTGACTGAAAGCGTCAGGGAAGCCGTCAATTTCGTCTTGAAGTTCTACCAGTGCCATCCAAGCATGCCAGTCAGAAGGGGCTTCATCCACATGATTTGACAATGCCGCTCTCTTTCGCTTAAGACCCCCAAGAAGCTTAGGAGTGTGGGTATCATGATCTTCTAAAGTGGACTGATCCGAAGCATTTTCCAAACTTATATCCGGAGTAGACGCCGAATCAGATCCGTCATCGAGCGATGCCTGATGCCGAATTTCTGGGCTCTGGGGAGACAATCGACTGATATTATGGTCCTCGAGCTTCCTCTTCCGTCCCTTTAGCAGCTGTAGGGGGACAAAGTCCGCTCCGGCATCATCCCGGAGACCAGAACTTGCACGGGGATTGACTAGTAGAACTCTAGTGGTCTTAAGATCTGACCGAATCTGCTTGGAGAGTGAGGTCTTTCCACGGTCTACTACGCTGGCACGATGCACACCTGATCCCCAAGAAGTCTTCAAGCCAAGTGCTCTGTCATGCCACGGTTGTGGGTACACGGGGGCTCCATAACTGGACTTGTACTCGATATTCCGAGCGTCGCCTTTGACATCAATATCAAATAAGACTGGAAAGTCATCCCATTGCACCAAGTCTTGTTCTGGCTTAGAGGAAGTGCCCGAGTCCGGTAGTGCCTTCAAGCTGTGGGATGGTCGTTTGCTGCTATGATGATGACGCTTACTGACACCATGGTGCAGGCTTGAGGATGAGTTCCTGTCGATTCTGCTAGTCTCGTCTGGCTTTGAGACGTGTTGTGGAAGTGCATGGGGTCGGAAACTTCCAAACCGAGGGACTGGTTTGGAGGACTGAGGAGCACAGTTAGTTGGGGACGGGAAATGTGGAAATAGTCAGCTAATAACCCACCTACCTTATGGTCGTCCCGGTCCATGACTACGAGGAAGGTGTGTTCATATCTTGCGCGGCCTTGCTATTGGGCATGGTCAGAGTACCTTGGTGAAGCTGATAGTCGTATATTGATAGAACGACATCGGTCGGGCTTCGGGAGAGACGCACAGACCATGTCGGGATCTACTGCGCCGATACACCCGACCTTGTTATAATTTTTGTGTAGAATCTGAGGCTATCTGTCGCACTGTACTCTGAGCCCAGCAGAGTCATCGGTGTGTCGCTGCCCTCCAACAATGGCCACAAGTCTTGCTTCACAGCTCGCGAAGATCCGCGTCGAGAGTACCAATGCTCTCGACCTAAAGGCGCAAAAGAAAGCCCACTCGAAGTCTCTTCTTTTCGATGCCCACCATGCAGCGACCCAAGACTTCAACACACTATTCCAGCTCTGCCACGAAGGTTACCAAGAGATCTGCCAACTGGATCAGCGATTCGAAGCTTTTGCTGGAAATCTGTTCAGTGACCAGAGCAAGCAAGAAGACAGGACTCAGATGACCGCCGCCCAGAACAAAAGACTCGACAATGTCCTGGAGGACTTCATGAGCCTAGTAGCTGGCCGGCTGCTGCTCAAGCCGGCGGTGAAAGCTATGGAATGGCTAGTCCGACGTTTTAGGTGGGTCATATCATTGAGTTCTACACGTGTGGCTTCGGCTGATACCGTCAGTGTTCATCAATACAATACAACGTGCTTCGTCCTCAGTTTCTTGCCTTACCATACATCTCCTCTTTTCCTGACTGTGCTTGCCATATTGCCGGAACAGAGGCCCACAGCTTTCAAATTTCTGCAGCCGTACATCCAGTCATCAACAAACCCCCCTCGCCATACCATCGTCCATACGGTTGCCCACAATCAGGACCTGTTCAACGCCTTCAACCTCTACACGCTGAATTTATGTCGTCGCGGACAACAGTGTCCAGCTCTCTTGTCGTTCTGGTCTTCAGTCACCTCTGAAGCGGTCGCCCTGATGCTAGATCGCTCGCGCTTGGGTAGATCGGAGCTGCAGCGGCAGAATCAAGAGGATGTGGTCATGCGTGTCATGCCAACTTTAGTCGAGGGTCTCTCCATGGAACATGTACCTGACCTGCGAGTTGGATGTCTCATGATCTTGACTGTCTTAAGCTCAAAGACCAACCTGAGCGAAGCTGTTCTTACTACCGCTATGGATCTGATAGTGACGGCGTGGGACGATGTCGTCCATGCGGGTCTGATTTGCCTGGTCGTTCTCTCCCAACAAAGGCATGCCACCACTTTGCCTAAAAAGACTTTCAAAGCTCTCGTTGCCACCAAGCAGCTCTCTGATGATCTGATTCTCCTGAAACAACATTACAGCGTCGAGAAGCTTGTCCTAGGTCTCGTTTCAGGGTCCTTAGAAAGACTCGGCAAGCGCGGAGATGCTGAACGCTTGCGCTTCATTCGAGAGCTGCTAGAGGCGAACTTGATGCAGTCAAGCTTCGTAGCAGCTGCCGTAACCCAGATGCTCCCTCTATCAAACGGCACTCGCCTCCTTCCTCCGCCAAAGGATGGGTTCGATACTCGAAGCGCGTTAGCAGATCTTCTTTTATACCTTGCTGATTCAGAGAACGTTGGCTCTGCCATTCATCTATCGTTAGAAGATTTGGATAGCGAAACTCGTCAACAAGGCCATGAGCTCTTTAGGAATCATCATCCCACCAAAAAAGCCCCTGAGATCCCGGAGACGGACGAAGAGATGCAAGACGTCGATCAGAATGCCAGCTCAATGGACTTCGAGGAGTTTGTGGGTCGGATACCATCACGAACAGCTTTTGAAGTTTCGTTCCTGTCACATTCAGAGTCATATATATTTCCAAGCCTCGCGGATGCTTTTGTAGCAGCTCACCGTTCCCCAAACCATCTAGATGTTTTCTCCAAACTGCCTCCACTCCGGAAATCTCTCGCCATGTCGGAGCCCCTGTACTTTTCATTTTTTGTCAAGATTTGGTGTGGCTACTATCCTACCTCGGCGCGAGCTGCCGCCATCAGGATGCTTTCACAATACATTAATACAGAGAAGCTCTCTGTCGATATTCAACTACTGCTTCCATATGTCCTGTACGCGCTTGCCGATCCGACGGCTCCCGTGCGTAGAGCTGCGTTGGAGCTTGCCATGGCTTTGGCATCGTTCTACAGCACAATGACCAACGAAAACGACGATCAGTGTAGACTGAATGTACTGGGAAAGGGGCAGATATATGGGCAGGGAATTCAAAGTGAGGAGGTAGTATGGTTACCATGGCGAACTGCCGTTGAGTTCATCCGGGACTGGCTAACCCCTGATTTGGAGGAGATTCAACTTGACTCCGGTCAATTGCTACGCTCTCTTGTCGATCGTCTCAAAGCGCCAGCTGAAACAAGAGAGGCCGGGACCAATGATCAAAAGGCGAGGACCTCCCTGCGTTCTTCGGTAATGACATGGCTTTGCAGTCACGTCGTGAACACTTCAGTATTGTCACTCAAGGACAGACTATTGCCGATGCTGAACAAAGTGCCCAAGGTCGGCCAGACCTCTACGTTTGCATTGTTGAAACCCTTACTCACCACAACTCTCGCGCAAGGGTATATGGCACTTCAAGAAGTCTGTGGAAAAGAGCATATCAATACATCACAGTACCTTGATCATGTGATGGAAATCGCCTCACCCAAAGACCAAGAATGCGTCAAACTGTTACAGAATTGTATCAGCAATACGAAAGCCGCTGCTGGCCCTCCACTGCGAATCGCAGCATTTCATCGTTTACGTAACATATGGTCCCTTCTGAAACCTCAAAGTCAGATATCCTTAGGTAACTTCATGCTCGATCTTTTATTTCTGAACCATTCCTCCGATGAAGCCCGTCTTAATCAGACAGAGGCACTGGACACACTCAGGACGGTCAGTCTATCCACAGAGGTGCTGCAGTCGTTGATTGAAGACTGTCCAACTTTGACACATGGGGGGCCACAAAAGGCTGCCAAGCGAAGACGGACTGTATCTTCGTCCCAGGATCCGGGGGATGATATCAGAAGGATAAGTATCGTGTTGGAAATTGTGGAAGCGTCTGTAACGGAGACCAATCTGCCTTTAGTCGGCGGGCTCTTCAAGATTTTGACCGAAATCCAGGGGTACAAGGAACGCTCTGGGCTGGAGCTGCATTACCTTGAGCTTTTGGCCGTGAATAGTATAATCAGTATACTGAAGTCTTCAACGGTACGTCTTACCCTCATCCTAAGAGAACATGATCCATAACGCTCACGTATTGCAGACTCCGCGGATCGACAAATCCGATGTGCGAGCTGACGTACTGGTAGATTGCATCAGGAACTCTTCAAGCCCACAAGTACAACAGCAAGCTTTACTCCTGGTTTCGATTCTGGCCAGCACTGTACCGGATCTGGTCATTCACAATGTGATGCCGATCTTTACCTTCATGAATTCAGGCATCATGAAGCGTACGGATGATTACTCGGCTCACATCGTCAAACAAGTAGGTGATCGTCTAGAAACTATCATCATCTACTAATATGTGAATTCTCCAGACGATGGATTCGGTCATCCCGCGGCTCATGGAGTCGTTACGCCGGCGATCCAAAGATTCCCTAGCCGGGGTATCAGAGCTTCTACTCAGCTTTGCGGCAGCTTTCGAACATGTCCCGGCTCAGAAACGTTTGGGACTTTTCCAGTCCTTGATGGACATGATAGGTGCTGATGAGTACCTCTTTGCACTACTCATCCTTCTGGAAGACAAATTTCCACGCAATAAGCGGGTCCTGCACTTCTCCGTTGAACTTCTGGGTTGCTACGAAGCGCAGACTCAATTCGAGGTATGCCTTATTATATCCACATGAGTATCACGCTTGTGTCTAAAACATAGCAGACCATTCAGCGATATGTGATCGCCATTGTGGATTTACTGCAACCTAAACCTACGATATCTGCTCATCTCATCACAACTAGCTCCACGAGCAACAGTCAAGAGACGGCCATAAACTTGCTGAGTAATTTGACGGCCTTATATGGGGACAGTCGTCTGGTCTCCAAGTCTTCGAAAGCTTTTGCACAGAATGAAGGTCAAGTCGACAGCCTGCGATCAATCTTGTCCCGCGTAATGGTACAGATACTGTCACTTTCACGGCAATATCCGGAAAACGAAGATAGTAAGGCACACATACCTCGAATCGGCGTCGTTTGCTAACGGAGATCAGTAAATCTTTTATGCCAGAAGCTACTCGACATTCTCTTAGGCGGACTTCCTATGGTAGACTTTGTTTCTACCATCCAAGGCCTACTCAATGGCGCAGACGTCCAGGTTGGCATAATCTTCACGCGTTAAAGCGACCTTGGACTAATTGGACCCGCAGACATCCCTCGATGCGTTGAAGTCCTTCGAGCTCCGGTTGAGTAAGAAGAAATTCGAGCCAGTCGCGGGCCAGGATGCTTGTCTTGGATTTCTGCGGCAGCTCACGGCGATGGTGCGAGAATCTACGAACGAGCCGACTCGGCGCATGGCGCTATCCTGCGTTGATACCATCGTGGAAAGTTTCGGGAAAAAAGGTGTTGGCGCTGTCATGAGTGCTACCGACACAGTGATTGGTGCCCAATGCCTCGGAGCAACGAGTGAGGAAATGCAGATAACGTCCTTGCTCTCTCTCTCCACCATCGTGGAGGTATTGGGAGATGAGTTCATTGCATTCGTTCCACAGACGTTGCCAATGTCTCTGGACACGCTGAACAGCAAACTCGATGATGGTACTTGCAGCGAGCGATTACATCATGCAGGATACTCGTTCTTCAGCGCCCTATTGATATACGTGCCATGGGCGATCACCGGGCCTAACCAAGACCTCCTTTTAAGATTATCACACGGGTCAGCCAACGCGGACCTTGGTGAAAGTTGTACCGAAGAGCGCCGGGCCACGTTGAGTTTAATTGCAAAACAGGTCGAAACGAAAGACTGCTGTGATGCTCTGGGCAGGACGTGGGCCAACGCGATGACCGAAGGTCCAGAGGTAACGGCATCAGAGCAAGCTTCCAGTCCGCCATCAGAAGATAGCTAACCGAATAGCAGGCACTCAAAGAACACCTATGCATTCTAGAAACACTCATCGGAGCACTATCGAAGTCTGCCGTTGGCCACCATTCCGAAGCTTTTGCAACGCTGCTCATCAGGGCTTTCGACCTGCGCCTCATCCAGCTCAGCAATCGGACGGAGGATAGCTATGAAGATGGTGAAGTCGATGAAGTAGAAGAAACTACGAATCGAGTCGCTGTCGCGATGATCTATAAGATCAACGATACCATATTTAGACCCATCTTTGCCCAGTTGGTGGAATGGGCCGCGAGCTCTTCGGCGATTGCCACGGTTCACAGACAGACGACTCTCTACGGCTTTTTGATGCAGTTCTTTGACGGACTCAAGGTACGGAAGTGGTATTCACCGTTAGGCATGAGTGTGGCTGATCCAGTGAACGTAGTCAATTGTAACCAGCTATGCTGGTTTAGTCCTCGAGGACGCAGCTGAGATTCTCGGCCGTGTGGATGTCTCAGACTCGGCCTCGAAATTATTATGGACAAGGGTCCTGGGGACTTTGCAGAAGTGCTTTGCACATGATCAAGACGGTAGATACCATTCATACAACCACGGCATTGATGTCCAAAGCTCACAAACTATCAGGATTTTGGCAATCGCCCTCACATTTCAGTCCAATTTCCCACGCCCTTCTCGACCAGCTCAAACATGCGGCCGATATCTCATTAACCTCTGAATTAATTCCTTCCATCACCGAGCTGGCTGTAGCAGCGGATTCGCCGAATCACCACAAAGTGCTCAATGCAAGTATACTGAAAAACACGAGATCCGATATCCCTGCTGTGCGCTTAGCAGCAGTGCAATGTCAGCGGAGCCTGACGAATCGACTCGGTGAAGAATGGTTGGCGCTGTTACCGGAGATGCTACCGTTCATTAGCGAATTGCAGGAAGATGACGATGAGACGGTCGAACGTGAGACGCTTGGGTGGATCAAGAAGATTGAGGATGTCCTTGGGGAAAGCCTGACTCCGATGTTGCAATAGTGGTCCAAGAGACTCGATTAATGATCCAGCATGAATGAGTTCAGCGGATTTTGTTTGCGT
This sequence comes from Rusavskia elegans, assembly GCA_011316305.1. Taxonomy (NCBI): domain Eukaryota; kingdom Fungi; phylum Ascomycota; class Lecanoromycetes; order Teloschistales; family Teloschistaceae; genus Rusavskia; species Rusavskia elegans. The sequence continues at coordinate 49,318 of SAUG01000113.1, forward strand.
AGGTCTCCAGATACTCCACAGAGCAGTGCCGGTAATGGGTGCAATAGCACCTCAGTCATCAAAATCCCATATCCTCTTGCAAATCCCGCAAAAAGGGCGCTTCCCCAAAGTCCCCCTCACATGCCCCTTTCAACTTGCTTGTGACATCCCGCCGCCGATTCCTCGCCTGAGCGATCGGCCGTAATGCAATCAGACCTTCCATACTCACAATTCCCGAACCAGCATTCTGCCTCCCAGCGCACTCCACACCCAGCTCCTCATCCTCACCATCATCCTCGTCCCCATCAATCAATCGTCTCTTCTCACCCCTCCTCGACCACAGCAATCCACCACATCCCGGCCCCATCAAGACCGACTCCCCACTCAACGACGACACACCACCCTCATCCAACCCATCATCTTCATCAAATAACATCCCACTTCCCAAAGCATCATTTCCATTTTCCAACGAACATTCTTGCGCCATATATCCCCCAACTTTGCTGATCCCGCAATAGGGTACTAATTCCGCATATCCTTTGTAACTCCCAGTTCCATATCCTCGGTGGCTGTCGCTGAGGGCTGGTATCGGGTTTTCGAATAATCGCTTTGTCTTGTAGCCTTCCGGAACGGCTTTGCGGACGCGCATTCCGACGTTCAGGAGGGAGGATTGGATTGTTGGTGGGAGTTGGGGTTGGGGCGAGGGGGATGGTGCGGGTGCTTGGTTTGAGGGGTGGGTGGGGTTGGGGGTGGAGTGGATGGTGAGGTAGGAGGATATGTCTGTTTGATTGAGGCGTTTGGATGGGCGTGAGGTGGTGTTCATTTTTGTTTGGATGGGTTTTGGTGTGGTGGTTACGGAGTTGAGGGGATGAGGTTGATAGCATGCACTTTACGCGCGGTGGAACGCGTCGTCATCAATTTAGTTAGCCAATACGAGTAACGTCTCAAACGCATGGAGAGCCTCAATGAGTCAATATGTAAACATGAAGGACTCCAATGAGTTTGACCGCTGGTCATATTCTATTGATACAGAACTCTAAGGATTCATAACCCGCTAAAATTAAACCCTGCCAGTCTGATTCGTAGGACTGGGAAACTCTACGATGCTCGCGCGACATCTCATCTGGCCCGCTGCAGGACCTCGATAGAACAAACGACCAAGATGAGTGTTGACGGTAGAATCCTGTTCACGTTATTATGAATCATCAAAGAGGGAGGAAGTGACACTGACCAGACAACGTATGACTGGAATAGCAATCTGCTCATGACCCCCAGATACACGCCATTGATCTGGCAGATTTGGGCCAGCTGGAGTGCACTCGGCGCGCCAGTGAGCAGGAAGCACACGATCACAAAGATGGGATCGTCCAAGATACTGACTGGCACGTACTTGGCCGCCAGGGCCAACAGGGGGGCCATGATGATTATGGGGAGCAGCATCCGACTAACTATACAAGCGATCAGGAGCTTCGTTTCTTCCTTGTCATCCTCTTGCGAGTGATTTGGGTCCTCGGGCTGAGTCTTTCCTTCTAGGTTAGCACCGAGCACGACCAGGATCAGCGGTACGGCCACACCACCCATTTGGTGGATGGCGCTAGTAATCGAGTTTTTGACGAAGGTGCCGTCGCTGAAGAACAATGCTTGCGCGGATGGTATTGAAGCAATGATGATGGCTGCGAGCATTGCCCAGAGAGGTGGGTTCATGAAATCCCACACGCCAAGCCAGAATCTCCCGAGGAAGTAAAGTAGCTTTCGTACAGGATTCGGTAAAGAAGTGAACATTGTTTGAGATGCGTCTCTCGCACGGCGAAACATTGAACACCAAGCCCTCGACATTTTGGCTTTCCCTCGATGGATCCAGCTCTTGGCACCACCAGGGGAAGGCTCGTCATTTGTCAAGTCGGGTGACTTAATACGTGGGAAGGATGTGATATGCCGGCCCGGTGCCGACGGCGCAATATTACCGTTGGCGGGCGTTGGAAGTAACGCAGGCGGTTCCTCCGATGGGGCGTTGGCGCACTGGTAGGAGGATGTCTTTGATAACACCGACGAAGTATACTGTTGGTGGGTAATAGGGGTCTGCTCCCCATCTTCCCCAGAACTGGGGCTCGTGGATCGCTTCGCTCGGCGATGTTCGTCGGAACTTTCGTCGTGAACAGCTTCACCGTCATCGATTGGGTTTTCATTGGCTGTATCGTCTATTAGGCGTTGCCGCTCTTCATCCGGTACGTCCTTGTAGGGCTCAAATCCCTGTTCCAGCTGCGAGTTCTCATGTGCACTTTCGTCCTTGAATTTGTCCGGAGGTGCAAGCAGGACATGGTAACCCCAACTCCAACGGACCAGTTGGCCAAGTTGTTGGAAGATCAAAAGGTAGAGGATGCCGCGTGCTGCCACTTCGCCGTCATTATCGCCAGGTATCTTGTCCCAGTGAAGCCCTTTGATAGTTTTGGAAAGCGAGATGACCAAGGAGATGGGCAGGGAGTTGGAGTTGCCAAAGACCTAAAAACGTCCAAAGTCAGATGTTTGCATGAAATGATATTCTCGAGGGCTTGACCGTACCCCCATTGCAATGACGAAGTTCCGAGGTCGCTTTTTGAAACCGAAGAGTTTTGAGACGCCTATGGCACAGAGGTATGAGACGAGCGTTTGGACCGCGAAGATGACCGGTATCACTGCCAGCTCGGGAAGCTTCTCCGCGGTAAGCTGAGAGGCAAGCTTTGTGAAGACTACATACATTAGCAGGCCCATCCACAAGTATCCGGTCAGGTCAATGGCCACGTACTGAGGCATGGCGTGAACAGAACGACGTTCAAGTTGGCAGCAAACTTTTGCATCTCGGCATTGAACATGCCTTGGCGAGCCACAATATATCCAGGAAAGCTGACACATACGACCTCCATGACGGCTTCGAAGACCAGGAGTATCAGGTGGCCAAAGGGCGGGCGAGACGACTGTGGCGCCGAAGCCTGCATACTGAAGAATGCCTGTGAAGATGTTGACGACGAAGGAAAGACATTGTTGACAGGCCGAAAAGCGGTTGGGGTTGAAAAGAAGGGCATGGCTAGGGCTACAAGACCGCAACCACAACGACTGCTCCAATGCTCTGCTCGTGAGACGTCGGGACGCTGGTCAGATGTGTATAGAGCCAAGGATCACGACCAGAACAAAGGGTGGGAGTGAGGCGGGTATTTGTTCGGACAAGCGTCAAGTTCCAAGACCTTGGCGCTGTGGAAGAGTGGACGAGTGCGCGCATCGGAGTACCATCGCTGACGGCCTAGGTGAGATTATCCGTATGCACACGGAATGCGAAGGAAGCCGAAAGAGGTGATGGAGGTCCAATGATTATGAGAGTGGAAGCAGTGGCCCAGGAAAAAAGCAATAATTACCAAGTTTCCTGAGCGGTTGGAAAACAAGCGATTGAAGTTCAGCAATAAGGTAGTCCAGAATCGGCCTCCGATCGGGCCGAATCAAGCAAGCTTTGAGCCGCCAAGTAATAAGAGTAGTTCAATGCACCACAGACTTCGTTATAGGTGGGAGGTTCGGGTGACTTCTCGTCTTGCCGGGTACTTTAAGAGCGACGGTTGAAACCTCGACCCCTAGCTTCCTCGTCCGAACGGGAACAGATTGCCAATAATAATAAAGGGCGCACAGCAACCAAAACCCCGGGTGCACAAACTATAGACCTAAGTTACTACGAGGCTATGACTTCTTTGAACTGAACGTTTTGACTACGCAGTACTCCGTAGTTGCTTGAGATCTGAACAGTCGTTACAAGGAACCTTCTCGACTGTTGTGCGCCCCCTTGGCCCCCTTATTGCATTCGATTTTCGACAAGACAAGTCTAGCTTTCACTATGAGAAATCCTACCGATATATCTCGGGAACGCTAACGAACTATGAAACGAGCATATAGTTCGCCTAATAATAATTAAATCACAGATCACGTCGCTCGGGTCGTTAAATAAGGGTACGAGTACCTTAAGGAGCCGTGGCTGAGAAAAGCCACACGCGTACAACTTACTACCCCCCTACAACCACCATCAGCTACGAAGTACTCGTAATGCATCTTATTTCAATTCTCTCCACCTCAATAATCTCCTAGCCGGCGTCACCGCAGCTGATATCTATCGTCGGATTATATCCATTCACCAGCGCATTCAGACATCCTCGAGGCTTCTGCATTGCGACGTCGTTCCCTATCAATGCTTCTAGCTCGGTGATTCCGCCTTGCTTGATCTTTTCCTATACTCAACTCGTACCACGACTACCCTAGGATGAGCTCGCCGCCTGGAAACCTACTCTCGTCGGAGCCCCAGGCTCCACCCAAATCATCACCCACTCCTGAGTCATCTACCTCCCCCAGTGCTACCAGTGTCGAGGACTTTGCCGGGCCTTCAGCTACGTTGCAAGCACCACGGCCGCCTTCACTTCGTGCTATTTCCGAAGTCCCATCACTGTCCGGTACAAACGCCATCTCGAATCCTCTCGGAGCCGTCAACAATGCACGGAGACCAGGACCGCCCCCATCCTCCTTGGCGACTGCCAGGACTGGTGGCTTGCCGCAAGACATGCAAGCTAAGATGAAAGCCTTCCATCTGTCACGCCAGGGCGCTCCGCCTTTACAGAACCTTCGTATGCCTTCAAACAGCCCCGACTCCCTCACCGCGAATCAGCTGCCTTCCTCCGCAGGCGCCTTGCCCAGCGGCATCTCGCCCAAAGATTTCCCAACGTCAGATGTGAAGACTCCGGTCGGTCCAACAGTTGGAAGCTTCCGCGTTCCTGTGGGGGCTAGGCCCCAACCACCAAACTTCAATTCTGCGCCTGCCGTCCCAGGAGCCAAGTTAAATCCCAAAATTTCCTTGGCCGCAAAGAGGGGCCTCAACAAGGGCATGAAATTATCAGACGCTTCAGGTCCAGCCGCACCCGCAACTGGGCAGACACCTTCAGGGGCACCGTCCAACCCATCCAATACCTCGGTAGATGGCGGCCAGGACGCCTCAGGCACGACCGGCAATTCTACGAATTCCATGTTTGCCAAATATTCCGAATTCGTTGACACGAAGACCGGAACTTTGAAATTCAAGGGCAAGGCTACCATTCACGGCAAAGGCATCGATTTCTCAAGTGGCACCAGCTTTAGCATATCGCTCGACGAAGTTGATAACCTAGAGGAGCTAGGCAAGGGAAATTACGGCACTGTATACAAAGTTCGCCACAGTCGGCCACATATGCGGAGGCCTGGCCAAGGTTTAGGTGGGAACCGCGCGCTCGCAGGTGCTTCTAGCGCCACTTTATCTCCTGGTGTCAACGACGAGACGGTATCCTTCGAAGACCCAGCATCCACTTCGACTCTAAACTCAAGCACCACGGGCCTCGTAATGGCCATGAAAGAGATTCGTCTCGAGCTAGATGAAGCCAAGTTCGCGGCCATCATAATGGAGTTGGATATCCTGCATCGGTGTGTGTCTCCCTTCATAATCGATTTCTTTGGGGCCTTCTTCCAAGAAGGGGCAGTATATATTTGCATGGAATTCATGGATGGGGGCTCGGTGGACAAACTATACGGCGATGGAGTTCCTGAGGGCGTCCTCCGAAAGATAGCGGTATCGACCGTCATGGGTTTGAAGTCCCTGAAAGACGATCACAACATCATCCATCGAGATGTCAAGCCGACAAACATACTTGTAAATTCCCGAGGACAGGTGAAGATTTGTGACTTCGGTGTGAGTGGCAACCTGGTCGCAAGCATAGCCAAGACGAATATTGGCTGTCAGAGCTACATGGCCCCAGAGCGGATCGCCAGTGGAGGCGTAGCACAAGCCGGCGCAAACCCTGGAGGGGGTACCTACAGTGTCCAGAGTGATATCTGGAGCCTGGGTTTGAGTATCATTGAGTGCGCCATGGGGCAATATCCATACCCTCCGGAAACCTACAACAATATCTTCAGCCAGCTTAGTGTAAGTTGCTGTTGTGCCTCCTGAAATGCCATTGTCATTAACAGCGCCAGGCGATCGTCGATGGGGAGGCCCCTGATCTTCCGGCAGACGACTTCTCGGACGAGGCTAAAGACTTTGTACGTGGTTGTTTGAACAAGATACCCAAGCTTCGACCCACATACGCAATGCTACTCCGCCATCCTTGGTTGGCGCCGTTGCTCAAGCCACCAACCATATCTGAAGAGGATGAGGATGCTTCTAATGTAGACAACGAAGCGTCGAGCGATGGTGGCTCCAAGCCCCCGGTCCTTGACCAGGAAATTGCAGATTGGGTGAGGGGTGCGATGGAGAGGCGAAGGAACGGGACGATGGGCAAGAAGTCAAAGCCTGCGTTGCATGCAGCACCTCTGGATGCGGTCCCCAGTCCTACGCCACCAGCGGCCGTCACATAGTGAGCCAATTCATGGTGTTATTTGTCCACTCAAGTCGTCTTTCTGCGACACATTTGCTGATTTCCGAGTTCGAGATCGCGGGACCAACAAGCATACCGATTCGAACTTGTAATGTCCGCTTAGCACGAGTAAAGTCCGGAAGGAGCAGAGCCTTCTCGACACTGGCGCCCGGTAGCTTCAATCCCAAGCGTGAAGAAGCACTGGCATGCAACGATAATTCGATCTCTGGATATTCAAAACAGAGAAGGTGCTGTCGCGGTAGATGATTCCCCACAAGAAGAATCAGCAACCCGGATATCTCGACGGTGCCCAAGAAACAACACGTGATACCTCGAAAAGCAAGAACAACATTTCATGGGCTACTCTGAAGTCTAATGTGGGCAACCTACACGCCTTTACCTGAAGCTTCAGTATCCGATACTTCTTTCGTCCAGTGTGCGACGGTAAATGGGTTTCCTTAGGCTATTGTTGTTTCGTCATATGTAGTGGTAGCAGATTGCTGTTGGCCAAGCACGAATATACACGAACGCCCAGAACGATCTGCCCAATTTCTTGCTTCAAGCACAGTATAAGGTAGGTACTTATCACCTACCCCGCTAGGGCGTTTGATTCAGGGGCTTGCCGTACAGTCGATCGTAACAAGAGGGTGCAACAGTCGATACCTCGATATGAGTCATCGTGGTATCGATTGCTTGGATCCTATATTATAGCTGCCTCTGAATACCAGTAACGAGACATTAGATGAATTGTAATTCACTCTGCTCTAATCTTTTTGCTCCCATGGCACGAAAAGAAGGATCAGGTGCAGATAAGTCTGGGTATGTCGAACTATCATTGATGATTCCTAAGATAAATTCAAGCTACGCCATCGATACAGCATCGCCATGACATCTTGCGAATCCTGAGTTATCCTTCCGCAGCGTTCAAGGATGTCCAGGATGGCCAGGATCTTGAATTATATCTCCGTTGCTGTTCCAATCGAACGTGCATCCTTGCCGAGACCCAGGAGAAGAGTTTCAACAGAAAGAAGACGAGAGGAATGATGGGACGCATGGCTGCGACCGAACGAACAAAAGAGAGGATATGATAACTTAAGTGGAGGCTTCGCTGGACTTGTCTCTGCATTTTGCATAGGACAACTCCACTTTATGTAATCTCATGTTGACGCTCCGCATCTTGCGTGCTTTGCACACGGACTCATGGTGTTCGCATGGCTCGAGTACCATGGAAGCAAAACAAACTTGGGGGGTCGAGGGGCATTGAGCCCAGGAGTGCTCCCCGCCTGCTGTAGCGGGGCTTCTTCGGCTAGCGTTGAGTCGTCTGAACACTTATCGCGTAATACTAAAGTGGTGTCACGAGTTTTCGTGGAAGCGCGTCTTGCATCAGACAATCGACACCAGATCGATATCGGAGCCCAACATGAGCGTCGAAGAGATCGATCCGCGGCCTAGAAAGAAGAAGAGATTCTTTGTCGAAGACACCCCCCCACCGGAGGAGCCACCTCCTATAGCTGGGGGTACCACCGAATCGACGGAAAAGCCAGTCTCAGCCCAAGTTGTGTATACCAATGGCTCCTTTCCTCACGATGCACAAGAGCCTCGGAGTCGGACTGGCTTCGACAAGTCGCTCTTCGAGAGCTTTGTTGGACATGGAGTGGCTTCCGCCGACGTCGAAAGGCTTCGAGAGCTTGCTGGAGACAATATTGAACGAGCCATCAACATGTTCCTAGATGGTTCGTGGAAAGCCGATACCCCGGTAAGACCATCGTCGTCGAGCTTGTTGTTGGATGCTTTCACCTCAAGATCGTCCGGGGTCGGTGCAACCTCACCGAGACCGCCGGATACACCGCAGGAGAGTCCAACCGGGGCCGAACAGCAGCTTGACACAATGCCAGAGTACAGATACATTGGCGCCTTCGGTGTGGGTGGTTGGGTCACGAAAAGCGGGAATCTATTGATGAGACACGGAGAAGTCGCGAAGATTGAACGGACGAGGATCAAAGCGCCCACCAAAATTGGTCGAGGAGGTAGGATGATTCAGCCGGTGAAGTCTATAGCTGCCCGAAACCGCAACGATACAATCGTACGTTTCACGAATGCCAAGGGCGGTGAAGTTGGACGGTTGCCTAAAGAGACCGCTGAGTGGGTATCAACCTTGATGGATCAGAAGATTTGTCAATTCGAAGGCACTTGCGTCTTCGCACCGGAAAAGTTCCGAGTCAATGACACTGTCTATCTCCAGCTGAGATGCTCTTTGATGAAACGCGCGTTCGAAGCAAGTGGGTTCGTCAAGCCTCAGGATAATAGGACTACCGGCATCTTTGAAGAGAAGGAAACGTCCGAGGAGAAAGATCTACGGTTGAGGCAGGTCGCTCTGATCAAGTTATTTGAGGAAATCAACCTCCATCCAACAAGAGTGAATGATACCACTGCGAAACACAAGCGACAGGGAATACTGCAGGCAGCTGAAATCGCCGAGCAGTATGATAAAGAAGCGGAAAGCAAGAAGCAGAAGCCGCCCCAGGACGAAAGTTCCACCCCGTCTGCTGACGATGAGGCGGAAGAGGGAAAGGAGCTGGAGCAAGATCAACTCGATACCTTGTACAAGAAAGCCCAGTCCTTCGACTTCGATACACCGACAAGGGAACCAGCAGATAGCTTCATCATGGATCTACGCAAGTATCAGAAGCAAGCGCTTCATTGGATGATTGGCAAAGAAAAAGACGAGAAGAGCGATCATAAGGAGGTGTCCATGCATCCATTATGGGAAGAATACAATTGGCCCACAAAGGACATGGATGACCATGATGTTCCTTGGGTAAACGGTCAAGAACATTTCTACGTCAACCCATACTCGGGTGAAATTTCCCTTGTCTTTCCGGCACAAGAACAGCATTGCCTCGGCGGCATTCTAGCAGATGAGATGGGTCTGGGGAAGACTATTGAAATGCTAAGTCTCATGCACTCCAATCGGTCAGACGTGGCCGAGCAGGCGACCCAGAGTGTCCCATCTTCAGTCGCTAACCTACCGAGGCTACCAAAAAGTTCTGCTTCGGTCGAACCAGCGCCATGTACTACGCTTGTAGTGGCGCCCATGTCTCTCCTGGCTCAGTGGGAGAATGAAGCCCAGAAAGCTTCGAAGCCTGGTTCTCTGAAGACTCTCGTCTACTACGGCAGCGACAAGGTTGCTAATCTACAGCACATGTGCTGTGAGGCGAATGCTGCTTCGGCACCACACCTCATCATTACAAGCTATGGGATCGTGCTTTCAGAGTTCAACCAGGTAGCTAGTCGGGGTGGGGATCGTGTCTCACACGGTGGGCTGTTTTCGGTGGACTTCTTCCGCGTCATACTCGATGAAGCACATTTCATCAAGAACAGGCAGTCGAAGACGGCCAAAGCTTGCTACGAGATCAGTGCTCAGCATAGATGGGTCTTAACAGGCACGCCGATTGTCAATCGATTGGAAGACCTCTTCAGCCTTGTTCGCTTCTTGAGAGTCGAGCCATGGAATAACTTCTCCTTTTGGAAGACTTTCATCACGGTTCCTTTCGAGTCAAAAGACTTCATCCGTGCACTGGACGTTGTGCAAACGGTTTTAGAACCTTTGGTCTTGCGTCGGACGAAAGACATGAAGACTCCAGACGGTCAAGCCTTGGTTCCCCTTCCACCACGTACAATCGAGATTGAGGAGATTGAGCTCTCGAAACAAGAACGCGAGGTCTACGACTATATCTACACCCGGGCAAAGCGAACTTTCAATGCCACCATGGAAGCAGGTACTCTATTGAAATCATACACAACCATCTTCGCCCAGATTCTCCGGCTCCGCCAATCCTGCTGTCATCCGGTTCTGACCCGTAACAAAGCTATTGCCGCAGAGGAAGAAGATGCAGCCGCGGCGGCAGATATTGCCAACGGACTGGCAGATGACATGGACCTTCAGGAGTTGATTGAGCGCTTCACCTCCGACTGCGGCAATGAAGAAGATATCACCAACAAGTTCGGAGCCCACGCACTCCAGCAAATTCAGCTGGAAGCCGACAGCGAGTGTCCAATTTGCACAGAAGAACCCATGATCGAACCTGCCGTGACCGGCTGCTGGCATAGCGCTTGCAAGCAATGTCTCTTCGACTACATCCAGCATCAAAAAGACAAGCAAGAACTCCCGCTGTGCTTCAACTGCCGCGAACCTATCAATCAGCGCGACATCTTCGAAATAGTCCGCGATGAAGACAACGGCATAGAACCAATTGACATGGATCTCTACTCCGCAACACCCCCAAATACCCTAACATCCTCCACAAAGAGCATCAAACACCCTCCCAAGATCTCCCTTCGCCGCATCGGCACCGACTCCTCGGCCAAAATCGCCGCCCTAATCTCCCATCTCAAATCTATCCGCACGTCCTCACCCACAACCAAATCCGTCGTCTTCTCCCAGTTCACCTCCTTCCTCGACCTCATCGCTCCCGCCCTTTCCCGTGCTGGCATCCCCTTCCTTCGCTTCGACGGCACGATGAACCAAAAGGTCCGCGCTACTACCATCACCACCTTCACCGAATCCAAACGAGGAATGGTACTACTTTTGAGTCTGCGCGCCGGCGGTGTAGGGCTCAATCTGACGGCGGCGAAGAGGGTGTTTATGATGGATCCGTGGTGGAGTTTTGCGGTCGAGGCGCAGGCGATCGATCGGGTGCATCGGATGGGGCAGGAGGAGGAGGTGAAGGTTGTGAGGTTTGTGGTGGGTGGGAGTATTGAAGGGAGGATGTTGAGGATCCAGGAGAGGAAGAAGTTCATGTGAGTTATTTTTCTTCTTCATCTTTGTTCTACTGGGACTGTTTTTTCGCTTTTGCATGAGGGCGACGCTGATCTGTGACGATGGTAGTGCGAGCTCCTTGGGCATGATGAGCGAAGAGGAGAAGAAGTTGCAAAGGATCGAGGATATCAAGGAGCTTCTTTCTTGAGCTTTATTCTTGAGCTTTCGATGCGCATTTTTTATCCTTGGGGACGGTGGGAACTCGGTATAGAGAGGTTAGAAGGGCATTTATGTTGCATGGCAGGTACATTGACTTGAAGAGCTTTATCGCAACATATCGAATCTTCGTATACTCTCCACAATCATACAATTATCTATCTTCTCGTACCTCCGTCTTCCGTAAAACTTGAACCCTTGACCATTTGGCAAAAAGGGCTATCCACGTGCTTCTATACGACGCCGAGTCGTCAGCATCAGCACATCGTAATTTATTTGAAACCCCTTTGATCGTGTCCTTCTCATGAGCCCGCGAATTTTCCCCTCCGTTGCAAAGATAGGGGGTATGCAGCAGGCTTATCGAAAGGTACCATCACTTCAGGGGCTTTGTAGTGAGATTGTCTTATGAGTAGCACCTCCCTTAGATTATTTAAACTCCTGCTTGCTACTTGGCCTGATATACATCGATCAATCGCAAGAGTATTGTTCCACAACATTCATTCAAGCAGCACGTATCTTGCATTGATACATTTACTTTCTTCCTCGATATATACACCTTTGAATCTTTTCCATCAAGAGTGCCCAAGCGCCACTCCTCACACATCCATCGAATCCATCTTCCAAATCGCAATATCCTTCACGGCATCGGCATCCCTCTTCCATACCTTCCTCCGATAACTCAGCTTCCCCGGCGTGCCTTCCTCATCCTCCATCAACTCCGTCCTCCCAATCTCAAACACCAAATCCGCCAACTCCATCCAACGAATTCGACTCCATTCTCTCGCGCTCGTTGCGCCTCCCATCTGTTTCTCGTGCCGCCCGTCATCCAATTCATGCATCTTGTCCCTGAAGTCGCTGCTGTCCGGGTTGTCGAGCACGCGGATGGCGATGATTTTGGGGAGGAATGGCATCAGGAGCCGCATGCTCATGAAACGCTCGTATTCGGCACCCAGGCCGATTTGTTCGAGGTTGGGGCAGTTGCGGACGATGAGCGCGATGTTGTCGGATGTTAGGCGCCATTGGGGTGGGAGTAGCAGGTGGCGGAGCGTTTGGCCGTGGTTTTGGGCGATGGCTTCGATTGTGTCGTCTCGGAGGCTGTCGGAGTGGAGGTCGCTGGGTGGCGAGGAGCCGTTGGAGGATGGAGAGCGAGGGAAGGTGTTGGGGGTGTCTTGCTTGGGTGCTTTTTTGTCGCCAATGATGTATAATTTTTCGAGGCCGCTGGTGTTTGCTAGGAGGAGCTGCAATTCTCTTGATACTTTGTCCCCACGGAGAGACTTTAACGATGGTAATGCCGGACCTGTTTTGCGGCATGGAGAGTCGACGAAAGTTGCTGCTCCAGCGTCCCCAAGGCCACCTGTACTGTTGATCACTGTGATTTCTTGTACTGCTGAATAGTCGTAGAAATTTTCGCACGTGTTGCCGGTGTATGTGAAGAGGTTCTTGATAGCCACTTTCGTCAGTTTCAAGGGTTGATTTGCGGCTTGACATCGGCCAAACATGGCGCTCAGGTTGACGCTGGGTTCTTTTACTTCTCGCATGCGTGGACTCCAGACGATGGTCAATTCCCGCAAGTTTTTTGACTCGGCAAGGAGTAAGGAGATGTCATCCACGTAGCAGAGAGGATCAACATCAAGGACCCTCAGTGCGACGAGACTCGGTATCGGCGGAACGATCATGATCGGTCTGGGATCCCTGCTGGAGGGAAATCTGACTGTGAGGCTCCTAATATTCGAAAGTTTCAAACCTTGCCATACGGTCGGCAGCATCTTCGTATTGAGCTCCCAGCTGGATTCGAGTCAGTTGAAACGCTTCTCCTGGCAGTCTTCGAACTTGTGCGTACCACAGATCCCGAAGATTGGTGGATCTCTCAATCGCCACTCTCACGAGCGTGTTGAGCATTATACTGGAGTCTGGTACCCGTCCTCTTTTCGAAAATTCCTCCAAATCATGTTCCCTCCATTCACCAACGAATTTCAGTTTCCTGACATATCCCGAGACAGTCCGCAACACCAATCCATTGAGCCCCATCACGAAAGGACTACCCATCCCGGAGCCTTCAACGCGGCCATGCTCAAGAGAGTACCGAATGGAATCATACGACCGTAAAGTGACGTCGGTGTATAATTGAGGGAGGGTCATGTAGTGGAAGACGCGACAGGTTCGACATGTTCGAGCGAGGTCTGCTGGCGCTTCGAGCTGTCAGCATGTCAGTTTGCCAATCGGATGGCTGCGAAACTCGTGGATGAGGCGTACGTAAGATATGATGAGTGCGATCAAATTCAAGGGTAAAGGCAGCAACGGGCCACTTCCGGCTACTTCGCTGCGTGGTGGATATATGGAGCCATTACTCAGGTTACCAAGTATATTAGGAGGGTCCATGAGATGTCGATCCCTGAGTGTAGTTGTGACTGCGCTTTGCAGACTATGTGTATTTGTCCAGCCACTCAGGGTGAAGGGTCTGGCTTGTCCGCTGTGTCTGGAGCAGGTGTTGTCTCTGTGAGATTATTGCAGGATCGAGTATCCGCAGGGACGTAGAACAATCTTACACCTCGGTTGTTGAATTCGATTTGGGGAGGGTGAAGTGCGGAGCGATATAGAGCCTGTTCAGGGGGGAGAAAGGGTTTGATGATGAAATGCGCTTTGGTCACCGCAAAGAAACCACCCGAGGCTATTTTAAACATGTAAACGTCTCAGTTTGCTTCTGAGAAATACAATAATTCGAAAGTTGCAAACGTCTTCAAAGTCTTCAATAATGCAGGCAAAGATTTCTTTAAGTCATAAAGGTTTCATTCCGACATGCTCATCAGGTAGCCACATGATGACTTCTGTGTCCGCGGTAGCCATCATGTTATATTTATGATTCCACAGCGTCACCGCACCTTTCCCCCTATCGCATGGCAGACTACACATAGGTCTGATCACTTTCCTCTCCCCTTCTTTACTCACACGTCCCTGAGTATCCCAAACGACTGCATCCCGATCAGCCCCTGAGCTACCAACGACGTATCTCCCGTCGGGGCTGATTGAGGTATCGCCTTGTCCTAATGGCGACTTGGAAGGCGTAATGGAGGGCGCTGAACGGAGTATACCCCAGGTAGGTTGGTAAGGGCGAGGTAAGTGAGCCTTCAACTCACCATTGAAAGCATCTAGCAGCAGGTGTCCTTGAACATGGTTGGTAGTCACGAGGAGTGATTTGCCGTCATTGGAAAACTCAAGTTTTGTCCATTCGGGGATATTGTTGCCGCCAGGCCCCGGTGGAGGGTCATACTGGCGCATATCGAAGGTTGCGAACGGGGCCTTATCATAATTGCGAACATCGTAGAGCAATATTGATGATGTTGATGCAGAAGCCACAGCAAAAACTGTTGCGGATGGATCGTAGGCAGCAAGATAAGGTGTTGAGAGATTGAGTCGCGCCTGAGCATATTGAGATTTGAGATTCCACAGACGAACGGTATTGTCGGCGGCGCAAGAGAGAAATGTGTCGTCGCGGGGACTGAGTGCGATATCAGTCACCGTTCCAGAATGACCCTTGAAGTAGCGTATATAGCTGTTGTCATGTGTGGAGAGGTATCGAAGGGTATCATCAACTTTGGTGCTGGCATAGATGACGCTGTCTGAATGGTGGGAGAAACGCGCAAGATGACAGCCGTATTTCTGGGATAGGAGTGTTTTCCTGTGAGTGCCGTCACGAGCGGAGTAAAGTTGAAGCGACGAATCCGAACAAGCAGCGATCAGAAGTACTCCCTCATCATCGAAATCAAGAGATGTCACGTAGGTGTCGGCTTTTGAGAGTTTGAAGAGCTAATAATGTCAACGAACAGACCATCGGAAAAGCGTGCCTGCTCACCTTGGTTGGTCTCAATGTGCCGATTATATCAGATGTTTTCTGCGTTTTGTCGTTGTCGGTGGGTGGAGGGGGTGGTGGTGGGGGCGGTGATGGTCCTTGAGCCATTGTCAATCACTAGGAAGCTGAGTGAGGAATCTCTCGAATGCAGCCATTTATAGGCGCGGCTTTCCTTACGACTGTAGTAGTGATGAGGGTAATTTTGAAGTTGAAGAACGTCATGTCTTCGGGGCGCAAGAACCCATCGCAAGACCTTAGCGGCCGCAAGAATCCCCCACCACCTACTATACGGGAAACCACTAATACTACCTTTAATAAAGATTCTAGTAAGTATAATCTATAGGGCCTGATAAGGGTACTCTATAGTATTAATATCTTAAAGATACGATCAGTTAGTCGCTACTAAATAGTTAAGGATTCCTATTCAGATCGTCTTAGCGTAGCTTAGCGCTATAGAGCTATAAAAACAGCTAAGGTTTCCGAGCTCCCTTTAGTCCTAGAGCCTAATAATAAATAATATTAGAATCGGTAATTCTAAAGAGGTAAAACTATAGAGTAGATTAAGCTCTATAGGATACAGTCTTTTAAATATTTTAAACCTCTAGAATTGGTAGTATTTTATCTATATGAATATAGGGGATTCTTACGGCCGCTAAGGTCGTGCGATGGGTTCTTGCGCCCCGAAGACATGACGGTTGAAGAACCCGAGGGCCTGGATAGCGATCGCCAAAACGTGCAGCGGCCGCTAGAGGCCTGGCCCGTGCACGCTCCGAGCTCCGCCGACAGGGATTTCACGGGCGTGTGTCAGATTGTCAGCTTACCGTGACTTTTCCCTGCGACGGTGATCAGACTTCCTCAAACTCGTCGCCAGGATGTGTATCCGATCACATAAATTTCACGCGGTGTCTTCCTCGAGATAGCCAGCTAGAGAGCGGCTTGCAACACCATGGCCACGACGACAGGGTGACTACTCCAAGATCCAATGGCTGTCTATCGCAAACGCTGACTTTTGTCTAGAGCTTTCATTGCTGGTGGTATAGCTGCATGTGGAGCCGTCACTGTCACGCATCCTTTCGAAACCGTTAAGATAAGGTATGTGGAAGCAGGTCCCTGGTTTGATGCGGCGTATAGCTGAGCCCCGGTCAGGCTACAGCTACAAGGCGAATTGCAATCGAAGAAAGCAGCTCCACGGCTATATCGAGGTGTCTTCCATGGTGTCAGCGTCATAGCCAGAAATGAAGGATCGAGAGGCCTGTTTCGTGGGATTGGAGCCGCAGTATGGTTCCTGCTAGAGTGAACAACGCTCCTTCGACTGACGAGTGTAAGTATATCTATCAGATGGTGCTCAACGGCTGTCGCCTGGGATTTTATGAGCCACTTCGAAAGGTGGTGACCAGTGCAATATTCGAAGATACCAATGTCCAGTCATTAGGCGTCAACATCTTCTCAGGCGCTGCTTCCGGTATCCTCGGTGCCGCTGCTGGCTCACCGTTCTTCCTTGTCAAGACGCGCTTGCAGTCTTACTCGCCTTTCTTGCCCGTAGGGACTCAGCACGGTTACAAGAATGCGCTTGACGGGTTACGGCAAATAAGCGGCAACGAAGGTATCAAGGGCCTGTATCGAGGTGTCGGCGCTGCGATGGTTCGAACTGGATTCGGCAGCAGCGTTCAGCTACCGACGTATTTCTTTGCAAAACGGAGGCTCGTCCGGCATCTGGAAATGCAGGAAGGACCAGCTCTGCATTTGGCGAGTAGTGCAGCAAGTGGATTTGTTGTGTGTTGCGTGATGCACCCGCCAGGTATGAATGCTGCTCTGATAGCAGAGGCAGCGTTACTGACTTCTGTGTGCCAGATACAATCATGTCGCGAATGTACAACCAGACGGGAAACTTGTACAGTGGTGTTTTCGACTGCCTATACAAGACCGTCAAGACTGAAGGTCTACTGGCCATATACAAGGGATTTTTTGCTCATCTAGCGAGGATACTACCTCACACGATATTGACACTCAGCTTGGCGGAGCAGACAAACAAGCTAGTACGAAGGATGGAAGACAAAGTACTCCCACCGGCAGTGAAGGAAAACATATAGATTACCCATGCTCACAATATCGATCATCAACATAGCGCCACTGGTATAGCATTTCGAGGCGTCTCTGGGTGATACACATGATCTATAGAGAAATAATAACGTATTGCTTATCAATACTATTTCATGGTAATACATGAAAATACTTTCCAAACATTTGACTTTACGGACTATGTTTGGCTCTCTGAAAGCTGGCTTGACATGTTGCACAAATCACGGGGACCCACCTACGGTGCTACAGTAAAGCGAAACAACGCCAAGAGACGGTACCTTACATCATGCACGCCCTCTTAGCGTGGTCACGCCGACTCGTGACAAAAACAACCCGGACAACTTAACGCGCCGAGGACTTTAAAGTGCATCCCACCCTCGCGTCTTTTGTCTTTATTCCACCACCACATTGTTTCTTTGACTCTCTTTGCCAAAGCAGTCTTACACTGACGCAACTCTTCTTAGCAGCCTCTGATCATGGCCACTCAAATCACGCCTTCGAAGCAGGTATGCTTTCAACGCCACCACTTCCGACTCCGCTCAAGCAACCGTTACTGATACTCTCCCTTAGGCAGCTTCTGCAGTCGAGAATCTGAAGATGTCCAACTCACCTGCCAAGAAGCTCAACTTCGACATCGCCAACAAGGAGAATATGAACCACGATACCCCCATCGCCACCGACCTTGACCTGAAAACTCCCCATGTCGACGTGGTCAAATCCGACGAAAAACCTGCAGTCGCACCGGGCATCAAGCCAGAGGAAGCCCACGAGCCATTGCTGCAAGACAACCCTCAACGTTTCGTCCTATTCCCCATTAAATACCACGAGGTCCGTCTCCTTTTGGCGCGTCGCGAGTACAGTGATCTTTAGCTAACGGCTTACTCCAGATATGGCAAATGTATAAGAAGGCAGAAGCCTCCTTCTGGACTGCAGAGGAGATTGATCTTTCCAAAGACCTCCACGATTGGAACAACCGAATCAATGATGACGAGAAATATTTCATCTCCCACATCCTTGCTTTCTTCGCTGCATCAGATGGTATTGTCAATGAGAATCTTGTCGAGCGCTTCAGCGGAGAGGTCCAGATACCAGAAGCACGATGCTTCTACGGTTTCCAGATTATGATGGAGAACATTCACTCGGAGACGTACTCACTCCTCATCGATACATACATCAAAGAGCAGAAGCAACGCGCTTATCTCTTCAATGCTATCGAAACCAGTCAGTCGTCCGTCCCGTCGCGTCTGATCAGGATCTGACAATAAGCAGTTCCCGCCATCCGAAAGAAGGCTGACTGGGCCATCAAATGGATCCAAGACAAGGACTCCACCTTCGCTCAGAGGCTTGTCGCGTTCGCAGCCGTCGAAGGTATCTTCTTCAGCGGAGCATTTGCATCGATATTCTGGCTCAAGAAGCGGGGTCTCATGCCTGGTCTGACCTTTTCCAACGAGCTCATCTCGCGAGACGAGGGCCTCCATACCGACTTCGCATGTCTTCTCTTCTCACATCTCAACAACCGACCAAGCAAGCAAGCAGTCCAAGATGTCATCACAGAGGCAGTGTCAATTGAGCAAGAATTCTTGACAGAAGCGCTCCCTTGCGCGTTGCTTGGTATGAACGCTACATTGATGAAGCAGTACATCGAGTTCGTGGCGGACCGTCTCCTTGTCGCTCTGGGCAATAAGAAAGTCTACAACTCGACGAATCCATTCGACTTCATGGAATCCATCTCACTCGCCGGCAAGACCAACTTCTTCGAGAAACGTGTTGGTGACTACCAAAAATCCGGAGTCATGGCCAGCACCAACAAGAAAGAAGAAGAGACGAAGAATGAGAACGAAAACGGAGGCGACTTCAATTTCGATGAGGAATTCTAAATCAGCATATCCACAGACTATCACCTCTTGTACAGTATACCCTCTCCTCGTTTGCATAGCATGAATGGCAATTGTGATTTCTGGCGTTGGAAGGTGGGAGACCGGGTAATACCATAGCGTTGGAAAAGAGATTCATGCAATGAAAATACTTGTCCGAAAGTTGTCACTTCCACTGGTTGTAGTATCGCCGAAATTTCACGACTATGCATCCGATGGTTGACATATGCTACGTAACACAGGATCATGACTGGACCCTCATCCTCTTCCTATCTCTTCCCTTTCTTTTTTTTCCCACCGCCTCCTCCCTTCCCTTGCATCTGCGCTTGCCCTTGCGCATTGCTCTTTGCGGTGTCCTTCGCACTCACATCAAGCTTCGTTTCCGCTTTTTCCTTCACCTCTATCTTTCCCTCTTCCACTTCCTCGGCTGGCGCTTCAGCTTTTGGCGGCAAGCCAGCCATTGCCCTTCCACATCGCCCTAATGCGGCAACTAATCTCCCCACCTCCGCTGCCTTATCGGTCTTGTATTTGAGACATACGCCCGAGACGGGATCGTACGTCTTGAGTACGAGATGAGCTCGAGATTGTGCGGGCTGTTGCTGTTGTGTTGGAGGGGGGCTAGTGGTCGACGCGGAATCAGAAGGTACTGTGGCTTTTGATTTCCTTCGAGGTGGAGGAGGGGAGATGCGGTATTTGGTTGTTATTCGTGTCTGTGGGGTATCGGGTCAGAGCTTTGGTCCTGTCGGTGGAAATTTTCGGTGATGGTGGGTGCTAGAGAACTTACTGTGGTCGGGTGAGCTTCAAGGAGTAGACTCGACTGCTGAAGCCATTGCTGCGAATCAGGAAAGTATGGCATCTTCAGGTCTGTCGTGCCGTGTGGGAGGGGGGTGGTTGCTTGTATTTCACTCGCCTACGTTGCCTCATTGGGAAGCCGCTGGTCAGGGTCCAAAACGTTGATGTTTATCCGCCTCTCGTATGCGTTCACGCTGTAATTTGACGACTCCTCTGACGTCCCTTCTACATCATCTGATGGATGACCATGACTCCCTTGCTTCAGCTACACAGGCGGACGACCTAAGTACTATCGAGGATGACACCAGAGATCTTGGGGAGTTTTCAGGGACCACCTTGAACGAAGGCACGCTTCTTGCCGAGGAGCTGGTCAAGAGATGTGACAAGCTATTGGGGGAGCTGGAAGCATATCAGAGCTATCTGGCGCAAAACAAGCAAGGGCATAACGTAGAGGTCAAGCCCTTCCGTAATTCTATAGCCGCAGAGTTGAAATCTTTGGAGAAGGTAAGTGATCTTCTTAATCCATCTTATGTTTTTGTTGTCTCTACTTTGATCATGCACGCTGCTTGGTAGTGCGGCGAGTTATTAGTGGGACTATGTACTGACATCAATCACAGCTCCGCTCAGCAGACCCAGAGGCAGACCGAACTGTACATACCCTCCGCTCTTCAAACTTGCCATTCTACACCGCAGTATGGGACGCTGCGAAGACGACTTCTGGATTGGTAACCTTTACGAAAAGATTCTACTGGGATACACCACCTACACGAACTGCCAAGAGATCCCGAACACCCAAACAGAAGTGTGCACTGGTTGACATCGTAGCTCAAGACGGGCAACAATGGATCAAAGTCTCCACGGTCACAGAGACTCGTCTCCTGTTTGACCTAGCGAAAGCCGGCTGGGAGTGCGCAGACAGTGACTCTGAAACCGACGATGAGGACGGTTTCCTTGTTAATGGCCTTGCACATAGCAGTATAGACGACGTTACTTCAAACAACGACCGAGACCCAAGTCGGACGGAAAAAGACGACGATCGAATAGAAATCATCCGCCAAGCGCAAGACCTGCAAAAAGCTTCCTTGGCCCACAAAGTGCACTACAAGCACCCGTCCATTACATTTATCCTCCCCAAAATCTCCCCCAAGCCACCCCCAGAAGTCATTCGCATCCTCGACAGTATCCGCTCGACTGGCGCAGCCGTCCGCCTTGGCCCGTCATCACCTCCGCCAAACCTCGACTCGGCATTCCAGAGGCTCGTCTCCAACCCTTTCGCCAACTTCACTCCAACCCTCAACATCGACTGCACAATCCTCTTAGCGCTCGTCTCCGATCTCAGTCACTGCGCCACGACCCCCGAACCCTGGTTCCATCAAGCGATAAGTCGGCAGATCGAAGTAGAGACTCGCGAGCAGTTACTCCCATCTATCCTCTGGCCCGCCATGGCGGACAAAAGACTTATATGCACACAGGAAGCCGCAAAGCGAATGCGAGAAATCGTAGACACGATCGGCACAGAGACCGAACGTAAACGCTCTGACCTCCTCCTCCACGATCTCACTACCATCCCTTCGCCCTCATCCTCAACGTCCCTCCAAGAATCCTTCGCGAAATTGAGCAACTACACCATTCCCTCTTCTTTTCACCTCCCTATCCTTGTCGTCCCCACAAATGAAGATCTCTCAGTCCTCCCAGCTATCGCCCAGAGCGTGAAAAACACACTCACGGCGATCAACCAAAGTGTATTTTTACACGGCTGGGTGGAGGGTTGCGTGACGTTGACGAGTAATCGAAGCGTCAAGAAGCAAATTGAAGAAATCGTGGAAAATGAGGAAGGGGAGGTGGAGGGGCCCAGGATATGGCTTTGTAATACGGCGAGGAGTTTGGTGGGGAAGGAGAAGGGGAGGAGGGATTTAGGGGGAAAGGGGGAATGAGAGGCGAGAGGTGGAGGAGTGAGAAGGGGAGCTCAGTGATCTAATTGCAAAAGACTGCAGCGATCCAGGGGCTTCACACGCTACAATTTTCAACAGCATTACCGAAGTCCCTAATAGAGTCCTTCCCTGTTGTGATAAGGCCTTAGGTGCTCATAAGATTCCTGATCATAGGACTGTACGAATTCATAAACCGGAGCTCCATAAATTTTATAAAAGGATTGATTGCAAATCTACCCATGAACATACACAACGAAGCATCGACCCCAATGAACGCCATGCTTCTGCCCTCTCAAACTACAGCCCGAGTATTCAAGGGTAGTTTGACCGCCCCCTACCTCACCTTCCAGCACCCCCATCCTTTCATCTCCCTCCCTTCTCGTCTCTTGCACCTCCTGAATCAACTCATCCCGTCAACTTCTGCTTCTCCTCCGAATGTCTCGGACTCTCATCATCACTCCATCGATCCCCGTCCTCACCAACCGCAAATATCGTCTCCCCATCCAAAGAACTCCTCTGTGCTTTCGAAGCACCCGATATGCCTATCCCCGCGCCCTCATTGACTGGTTTCGGCGGCACAGGGCTCAAGTCGCCCTTCCCCCTCACTTCGCCCGCACCTCCAACACCGCCATTCATCATATCTTCTCTAGTCGGACTCCTCGCATCCTCTTCATCCAAACTGCCCCCAAAACTCCCCATATCGAACCCTCCATCGTCATCCTGCGCGATCTCGTCACTCATAGCGAACCGGCGGTTATTGGCCGTCGGTCTCCACAGGTACGCCACGTAGGCAATATCGACCATGTAGACGAGATTGAGCCAGCCGTCAAGAATGAACCATCTTGTTTTCCAATGGCGGGGGACGAAGTCAGGGGAGGAGCGTTCGGCGAAGGTGAAGGAGTTTAGGAAGAAGAAGCCGAAGATGACGACGATGGAGGCGAGGATGCACCACCAGAGTTTCTTGTACATCATCGCTTTGACGGATTGTTTGCGCTCGAGCAGGTCTTTCATTGTGTAGTTGAGGCTGTTGAGCGTCCAGACGTAGAAGGCTGTGAGGGTGCCTGCGAGCGGGAGGATGACGAAGAGGACGAGCGGGCCGGCGTTGTCAGGTGTGATGGAGAGGGAAGCGACGGCGTAGATGACGCCGAAGACGAAGTGCGCGATTGCGAGGAAGCGGACGTAAACCATTGTTTTGCCGAGGGAGGGTTTGACGACGCCGTAGCCCATGCAGACGATGAGGAGGAGGAAGAAGGAGAAGGAGTTGCGGCCGGCGTTGAGGATGGAGACAATGATCAGGAGGACTTTAGCGACGGCATTGGAGCCATGGTTATTTTGGTAATCGTAGAAGCCCCAGGTCATGAGCTGTTCGACGATTAGGAAGATGACGATAGCGGTGATGTAATTTTGAACGGGGAGGATGTCGTGGCGGTTTTGGACGTAAAGGAAGGCCCAGAATATGCCGATGACGGCGTAGGCGATTGTGATGCCGGCGTAGAAAGGGAGTTTGGCGATTTGGGCGGCCGGTAGCCTGCCATATGCGTTTCGAAATTCGACCTTTCCCTTGTATTCCGCGCCATCCGAGAAAGGGGATGAACCGACACAGTAGTAACCCGTTCTCTGGATGTCGTACTTGGGTGGTTTAGGATCTTTAAGGTTTATTTTGGTAGACAGGATTTCGTTTTTTGATTCGGATGCATTGGGGCTTAGGATGAATCGCCCGAGGTCGGTAGAGTTGCAGTACTTCTTGTCGATGTTTGCTTGAGTACATATATACTCTTTCTGTTGAGCGCTGCTGTCAGAAGCTAGCACCCAGGGTCGTTCTCTCGTAGTAGGCATACCTCTGGAGCGTCCGGTGATGGCCAAACACCGATCAGGTCCTCATCCCTGAACTCGAAGACAACAAGGCTGACGAAGACATCTTGATCATCTGAAGGCGCTTTCTCGAGGGTGGTAAGGATGAAGGGATCGGTGTCACCTCCCCAGCCTTTCTTGCTGTACATGCCGGAGCATTGTTGTCGATTATGGTCTTTAGCATTATCCTGAGGACATAGTCAGTAATGGTTTAGATACACGGGGAACCTTCAACACACGATTCCTAATTCGTTGGCCGCGATCAAGGCGCCTGAGTAGGCAATGGCAAGCAGCCCGGCTAACAATGTTTTCATATTCGAGGCCCTCAGGTCTGACTATCTCGTCACCTGGTCATATAGGCAGGTTTATACAGCAGTAAGGAACCTCAGAAGGCTGAAGCCAACAGATGTTACACCCAGGGATACACAAGCTAAGAAAGCTGCGGCTCAAGCTTCCCGCGCCGATCTCCCGTGACACTAAAGCGTTTTACAGCTACTAGCGCTTTGCGGAGAAATTCACAGTCGCCGTGGACATGGAAATCGAAATAGCTACATTAACCATGGCAACTGCAAACAACGAGACTGCTAGCTCCGCAGTTTGTGCAAGATGCCATCAAACAAATGTCTCAATCACAGTTCGCAATGAGCATCTATGCCAGTACGGCCGTGCAGACATCGACCTTGACAGTTGTCGGGCTGATCCTTTGCAGAGATTGTTTCACAAAATATGTGGCGACCAAAGTTACCAAGAGGCTAGAGTCCAACAAGCTGCGTGCATCATTCAACGAAGCTCCAAAGTTATTCCTTCTTCCTCTCTCCTTAGGCTCCTCCTCTGTTGCTCTGCTGCATATCCTCCACCGACAGCTAGAGCATCAGGAAAATCGAACTGGCCGCCGTTCTTTTCGACTTCACCTTCTGTTTGTTGATCAGTCTGCCGCAGCACAGCAGCCTGCATTTACCCAGGTTTGGCGTTCATTGAAAGAACACTTTCCTTCTCATAGCTATTCTATCGTTGAGCTCGAGGATGTATTCAATTATGATACAGACCGTATCCTCGATCTCTCCCCATTGTACGCAGAGTCCGCGAGCGACTCGCATTCTTCCAACCGAGATCATCTAGAAAATTTCCTATCCGGCCTGCCCTCGGCCACATCCAGAGCTGACATGATTGGAATCATCCGTACTCAGCTGGTCGATGCCTTCGCCAAGAAAACATGCTGCGACAGCATCTTATATGGCGATTCCACCACGCGGCTTGCTGAACGCACTCTTTCAGAGACGGCCAAAGGCAGAGGGGGTGCAGTTCCGTGGCTAACCGGCGACGGACAATCACCTCACGGTATCAAGATTGTGTATCCTATGCGTGACCTGCTCCGGAAAGAGATCACAGCGTATACGGCAATGACCACCCCACCGCTTACGCCGTTTCTGTTCGAGAACACAATCGGGAAGAAGCCATCGGCCTCGTCAAAGAACATCACGATCGAGGAATTGATGGGGCAATACTTTGAGTCAGTCGAACAGAACTATCCCAGCATTGTAGCCAATGTTGTCCGTACCTCTGGTCGGTTGGTTGCCCCTCCGTTAGGTAGTCAGGATGACACTGTGTGTCATATCTGCAGACTCCCTTTGACCGTTGGAGCGGAAGGGCTACGCTGGAGTGGCGAGCAAGAAGGTTCTGCAAGCACGACATGCTCCAATGGCAGCATAGACATGCCGAAGCTGTGCTTTGGATGCACGAGGTCCACCCTTAACCAATGAGCAGCGAAGGTCATCAGGCCTAAAGAGGACGTCTGATAAACGCCGTCGCAACTGCATTGCCTGTCCAGAGTTTGCAATGCGGGATTCTCTTGGAACCCTCATCGGAGTATTGCCCGGTGAAAAAAGGTATCAAGGTAGGGAGACTCCAAGACTCATTTCCTTCAGCTTGGGAATCTCTCGATCCCGTCAACAAGGCCCGATGAGTGTATTGGTCTATTGGGGCAGCTTCATTGCGTTACACGCTCGATATTCGATGCGAGAACGGACCAGTAAGCACAATTACATTACTGTAAGTTGCCAATGGACTACCTCGCGGTGAGCAGCCTACCATCTGGTCATTCTCATGCGTTGTTACTCTAGGTCGTGGTGTCGGATGTCTCAAGTCGAAGGGAAAGCCGAGGTTTTAAGCGCGTATTTTGCCAAGCGTACGCTAAGCCTTATCTGGCTTGGATTCGATTGTACAAAACGACTTTTTGGCGATACCTCTTGAAAAAGCACACACCGTAAGGTATCTTCGATCTGAAAGTACAGGCTGGGAGAATTTGCAGATACCATTCCAGTCTGTCTCCCGGGAATGTTGTAAATAAAACCATTGGCTTGCGGCCCGGCGAAGTTGCTCATCGTGACCATTGGATACCCTAAGCCACTATGGAGACAAATAAGGAAACAGGCAAATGTCACGGCAGGATCCGGGCACAGCAGTTCCATCCTCAACTACCACGTATACCAGGAAGTAAAGTGGAAACGTGTATCAAAATATGTCTGTTCTTCTTGTGCATCTCCTTCTGGGCTCCTGGATGGATTGCTTCGCTTCCGCCTATCTATGGGATATCCAGAATTTACAGTATTTGCCGTCATCCCTTTTCCTACGATATGTCTGTTTCGCCGTTGACCGGTAATCTCTCTTGTACGTTGTCCACTGGTGGTAATCTCAACCAATATACTGATCTCTGTTATAAGTGAATCCATTCACCTTTGCACCTCTGACCCTTGGCTGCATCAAACCTTTGGGATGGCTCCAGGATCAGATGCAGTTGATGTCGAATGGTCTCGCTGGTCACGAGCATGATTTCTATCCATTTGTCTCGGATTCAACATGGCTCGGCGGTCAGAGCGAGTACTCCGGTCTCAATGAAGGAATCCCCTACTGGCTGAACGGACTCGTGCCTTTGGCCTATGGACTCGATGATGACCGCCTCAAAAGCCAGACTGGTCAGGTCCTCGATTACATCCTGGATCATCAGCAATCGGACGGATGGCTAGGGCCTGAAGTCCCTGCCCATAGAGATATCTGGGGTCGATTTCCTCTATGCTTGGGCCTCATGCAACTTGTCGAAGTGGAGCCTAGTACGGCGACACGGGTCTTACCTGCTTTACATCGTTTCATTTCTCTTATGCACAACATGCTGGCTAGGAACGTCGGATACGAGCAATTTTGGGGCCGGGTTCGGTACCCAGATATGATCATTACGCTGCAGTGGCTGTACGAAAAGCATCCTGGCAACAGCAGTCATAGGCTTTTGGAAACAATGAGTCTTCTGAACCAACGTGGTCTCCGCTGGGCCGACTACTATACTCAGGGCAATTTCATCTTCAAAGACTTGGACATGCTTCGACCTCCCATCACGGATAGGTCGCCGGTTTTCCCACATGTACATGCGGTCAACGCAGCTCAAGGTGAGTCGAGCCACGAATGTCTACCCTACGTGTTCTGTTCCTCACTAAGTTCAACAGGCATGAAAGCAGGGGCGGTAATCTAGTAGGTAAGGTTGAATAGGCAATGACTTCAAGGGTCTTACATGCATGCAGTCGATTCAACAACGATGCCAGTCTGCTGGAGACCACACGTAACGGAGTTAATTGGACACTGGCCTATCATGGTGATCCTGCTGGCTCCATCACAGGAGACGAAAGAGAATCAGGCCAGGCACCAAATCGAGGGTACAAATATACTATCATCTTGTGTAGGGCCAATGGGCATTTGCTGACTACATGAATAGTTCCGAGCTCTGCACTGCTGTTGAGGTATGTGATGCGAAATCAGCTACTTTGTGCATGTTCGAGCGAGCTGATCCCGTCGATGTAGACCATGTATTCCCTCTCCTACCTTTATCAAACTATGGGCGACAGTCAATTTGCAGATCGCTGTGAGCGTGCTGCATTCAATGCACTTCCCGTCATGTTCACCAACGACCTATGGGCACACCAATATCTGGTCGTCCCTAATCAACCATTCACCTACCCCCTCAACGGTCCCAATCCATTCTGGAACACGGGGACCCAAAGCATCCAATATGGGATTTGTAAGTCTCCTTTATGCAACGAGTACGATTGGCGCTGATATGTTTGGCAGCACCCAATTACCCCTGCTGCACTGTCAATATGCCACAAGGCCTACCTAAATTTCTCTCCAATTCCTTCGTCCAAGTCGGTAATAACGGTATTGGACATGCTCTTCTCTCTCCAGCCCGCGTAAACACCACTTTATCATCCGGAAATCATGTCACTCTCAGCTGCAACACCACTTACCCCTTCGGTGACACCCTTTTTTACACCTTCACCGCCTCCGCCCCCTTCACTCTCAACCTTCGCGTTCCTTCCTGGGCAACAAGCTACGAAGTCGTTGTCGTCAGCCATCCGGGTTCCTCGCCAAAAACCTACGACTCCTCGTCCCTCTTTCCCAACCCCCACACCGGCATGCTAACTCTCGACCTCCTCCAAACCGGCACAGTAAAATACGAACTCCATACCTCCATCCGCACCGAAGACCGCGGCAACTCCACCATCTCCATCTACTACGGCGCTCTCCTCTACGCCCTCGACGTCGGCTACTCCGACGCCATCATCCCCGACACGACCTCCGACGCCGAAAAATTCCCTATCCAGCACGCCACCATCCCACCCCAAGCACACGACCACAGCATCATCAATACCAAACCCTGGAATTTCGCCATTGACCCCTCCACCCTATCCTACCACACCACGAATCATACCTCCTCCCTCAACGGAACCCTCCCAAACCCCATCTGGGCCTACGAAGCCCCGCCATCCTACATCACGGCCCAAGGCTGCGAAATAGAATGGGGTATCGAAAAGGGATTACCGGCGCCGCCGCCGTTGAAGGGTGACAGAAAATGTATAGGAAACGTGACGGAGGTGGTGTTGAGGCCGTATGGGAGTTTGAAGGTGCATATGGCTGTTTTGCCAACTGTGAGCTTTGGAGGGAGGGAGGCGTGAGGGTTAGTGATAGAATGAGTGGAACCGTAGTGATCTATGTATGTAAAAGGTTTGGATAGTGGCAGCATATATGCATGGATATACTTGACTTTCTCGGACATGCGTCTATCATATCAAAAATACCTATGATAACACCCTCTGTCTTTCTAAGGGACGTAAATGCTGTGATTCAGAGGCATACGTATGGTGACAGGGGGCAACTAAGAGCAGGGAAATCCACCCTGCCTACCTAGGGCCAAAGACTGTCATCGACAACTTCCTCTTCCAGAAACCGTAATTAATAATGATAATAATAATAATACATACCTTTCCAACATGTTCTTGACGAACCGTTGCCGTTCATACCACACCACTCCATTCCGTTCCCCCGCACCGCCAATTATAAACCCCAACTATGCAAACCCCTGAAAGCAACAAGAAACCCAACATTTTTTTTCTCGACAGACAAGCAAGAAAAGAAAGGAAACGAGGTTACTCCAAATAGAATAATTCTACACAGGTAGTGGCCGACCCATTCCGCGCCAGTCTTCTCCCAATGACCATATTCATCGTCGTCGTGCCCGGCACCAGCAGACTCGATTCTCTCGAGAAAGGCATGTGAATTGCAACCAACCTGGACGGAATGCCGCCGTCGAAGAGACAAGCGGAATCTCTTCTTGCTTCCTTTTCGTCCAATGTAGATAAAAGGGATTAATAATGATGCTATCCGATCTCATTTTCTCTTCTTGACCTGCCCATTCATGTTTGTATTGGGTGCGGATGTGCTCAAGGCTTGATTTTCTTTCCCCACCAGATGCCCGTTAGCAATACCATCGGCCTTGCCACCTGTGGATGTCGCGTTACTGCGTTCAGCCATCAGCGCCCTTTCCCTCTCTCTCGCCTTCTCCTCTTTCTCCTTCACATCCTCCTCGTCCTCGTCATCTTCGTCATCGCTCCTCTCATCTTTCTTCTCGCCGCCCTTCATCACCCTAACGGCCACTCTGGCGATGAAATACAGCCAGAAGATATTCATGGCCTGCAAGCAGGCGAGGAGGCTAAATGTGATGTATTGCGAGAGGGAGCACTTATACTGCTGTGTTTCCCAGTTGAGGTCGAAGGGACCGATGGAGGCGAAGGTGGTGGTGATGCTGTACAGGATGACGAGGTTGATGTAGTGGCGGAGGTAGACCCAGACGGCTATGAACAGGCTGAAGTAGCTGGATACGAAGCGGGAGTCTATGTAGGAGAGGGTTTTGGATGTCTGTTTCAATTCGGGTCTCCAATCAGCAAGGTTCATGAACTATTCGGAGAACAGAGTAAAGTAAGACGGAAGGGGGGAACAAGAGCTTACCGCGAGGAAAAAATCGCTGATATCATGCGTGATGTATACCGCCAACCCCATGTACGTGAAATGAAACCGATAGCTCAACCAAATCAGCGCGAGCGTAACGATGTGATGTCCGACAAGCTCCCTGTAATCTCTACGTGGTTTTTCGAGCCCGAGACAGAGGACCAGGGCTTGTTGGGCCCAGTAACTCGCTTGCAGCAAATAGTAGGCCTTGAAAAGAGCCTCGTGGGTTCGATTCGGAAATGTCTCGTACATGCCCGTGGTGTTAAAATACCAAACTGGGGAGCGGTACATGACATACAAACCATAAGGACCAAAGGCACCGAAATAGAAGGCGGTGTACATTTGTTCCATGAAGCGATTCTGTTTCGAGCGGGAGCGGAGTTGGAACCATCGGGCAAGGGGCCGGAGGATGCGTTGCATGGTGAATTCGCGGGTAAAGGAGAGGACAACAATGTAGAAAGCGACAAAAGCGAAGTCTTTGCGGCCTTTGCCATAGTGGATCGGCGCTGTTAGATCGGCGCGGACGGCGGAGGGGATTAAGGAGTCGGAAGGTGATAGTGGATAGGAGAGGAAAATGGCGGAATGGAGAGGATTTGTCGGATCAGGACGGATGGCGTATAGTGCAAGGACGAGGAGGATGATGATGAGAGGGTTCGCCCATGTATGACGGAAGGAGAATTCTTTCCATTTGCGGTACCAGCGGCGCATTCGTCGCCGTCTCCTGCCGGGGCGTCGACGAGGTTCCTGTGGTTCTTCTTGAGGTTGGATGTTCTAGTCATAGTCAGCCAGATAATTGCATTTCAAGAACCAGGAGTCCTACAGGAGACGCCGGCGGAGATTGAACAGTAGGGAAAGTAGGCGTCGGCTCCAGAGTCGACAGGGCAGATGCGCCATTGTCCCCCCTGAGACCATCACCAACGGTGCTGGAGGTCCGTCTGGGTCGTGGACGAGGCATGCTGTCGGAATCTGCTGTAGATTTAGAGGGGTGGTCTATCGAAGCGATTCTGGGAAAAGACTCCATGGCTGGGGAGGTGATTGAGCCGACGGAAGGTTGCGCGTGGAAGACATGATGTTTTAATAATATTATATCGGGGCGAGACTAGTATGGCGGACGGTAGGAGGCTTCCAGACAAAATAATTCCTAGGTTCGGACGAAAGAAAATTTAGATTCCCCGTATAACGTCGCAATCCTACCTTCTACTTTCTTCTTCTTTCTATCTTTTTTTAATAATACTACGTTTTTCTAAGCTAAATAACTCGTATAAAAATTATATTCTTTTTTAGCTTTTAGTTAATTTTATATTAAATAAAATTATATCTACTCTATATAATAATTTTTAGATCGAAGTTTTAAAACGTATAATTAACTGCCGGCTTTATAGCTAGAATATTATTCGATAGACTCGTATAAAGAATTCTAAAGCCTTTTTAAACTATATTTAAATTCTTTTCTAATAGATAAAATTTAATAATAAAAAGCTCCTTTATATTTTATAGCGCGAAAGCTACTAAATCGGCTAAACTAGTTTTATTTAACTATAATAAACTTTAGAGCTTATATAATAGTAAAATTTAATAGAAAAAAAAAATAGACTATTTAAACTATATATAATTTTATCGTACGAGAATTTAAATTTAAAATTATTTAAAATTTAGATAAAACTAAATTCTATAACTATTTCCGTAAATATAAAAAGTTTATTAAAAAGTTATATAATATCTTTTTCTATTCTATAATTACTAACCTTTTTTAGAGATTATTTTTTTTTCTAATACCGCTTTCTTATATCTAAATATATTAACTAACGCTTTATAAATATATAACGATTTCGGAAAAAATATATTATATCCGGATTAAATTTTATCTAGTCTTTTAATAGTTATAATAAATTAAAAGCGTATAGTATTAAAATCTATATTAGTATCGATATTTTTATTTACTATATTTTTTAGATCTATATCGGAATTTCCGTTCGTATATTAATTAATATTTTAAAATAGTATTTTAACTATATAGAAATTTTTAGATAAATAATATCTATCGTATAATTAGATCGAAAAGTAAAGATATTAATAATAGTAGATATATATTATTAACTACGTCGTATAATCTATAAAGATATAGTATTTCGGAGCTACTTTATCTATAATATAAATATTAAAAATTAATATATCGAATTCTAATAGAGGTAGCTTATAAAAAGCTATCTCTTTTATTAGATTATACGTTTTTTCTTTTCTTATTAAAAAAGTTCTACTAACTTTATATAAATTTTAAAATTATTTCTAAACTTTTTTTTAAGCTAGCCTTTTTAATATATATAAAGTTAAAAACTTTATCGTCTTCTTTATAATCTATTTTCTAGTTATCTACCGCGAAATCGAAAAGTTTATTAATAAATAAAATAGCTACCGTATCCGGAAATAGAAAAATAGGCCTAATAATCAAAAAGATAAACCGTATATATTCTATATATATCTGCTAGATACGGTAGATAACTACGCTATATATCTATCGTCTAAAAAACTAGCGGAACTTTAAAATAATATTAAAAAATAGAATAAATTTAACGAAACTTCTAAATCGTATAATAGTTTAATTTTAGTTAAATAAAGATAAATATTTTCTTCCGATAATATTTAAGTAATATATAGCGTAGCTCTAGCTCTTCGGCTTCGATCTAGCCGACCTACTATTAATTCTATATAATAAATAAATAAGACTTTATTATATAGTCTATAAAGATTTTCGGAAAACGTTATATAATTATCGAACGAACGGAATAGATCTATAATTAGATTTTATATAGAAATCAAGAGAAAGTAGATATTAGTAACTACTAGAAAACTATACGGAAAGTATATAAAAAGTAGATTTAATAGACGATCTAAAATATATAGTTAATAATTTAAACGATATTAGCGACGAAAATTAAAACTATTACTAATTAACTAATATATATATAGCTTATACGATAATCTTAAATTTTTTTACTTCTATTATCTATTTATATTTTTTCTTTTTTTTTCGAAGTTAATTTTTATTATATAAGCTTTTTCCGCCTAATATATCTACTTTTTAGTAGTTAAATCTCTTTTATACGGTATATAAAGTCTTATATAATAGATTTAATATCTATAACGATAAATCGAAATACTTTTAGAATTATAGTATAGAAAAATACTATCTAATATTAGACGATAACGAAGTAAACCTCGTATAATTTAATTTTAGGATTTAAAAACTAATATCGATACTAGATTATTTTTATTTCTAATAATATTTCTCCGCGAATTTATATAGTATTTTAAGATCCGGATATAATTTCTATTATATTTCCTTTTAGCTTTCGTCGCTTTATTTAATACGGTCTTCTAAATTATATAACTTAATATTTTAATAGAAAACTTTAAAATTTCTAATTTTAGAAGATTTCGTTTTATACGAATCTTTCTATATAGTATTAGTTTTAGACTAAATTCGTTAGGGGTTCTATTTAATAACTATAGTCGTATAGTCTTCCTTTTTTTTCTTTTTCTTTTTAATAACTATTCTTTCGACTAGTAGAATATAAAGATATTAAACGATTTATAATATACGGTAAAGAATTTAAATAAAATAAATAGAAATCTATTAATTAAATATCTATTAATTAAATATCTAAAAAAAAAAAAAAAAAAAAAATCGCCGTATTATTTATATTCTAAATTTATTTCTAGATTATTAAAGACCGAATTTATATTTATAAAAATAGTTAAAATAAACTACTAGATCGTATAGTAATAAAGTAAAATTCTATTATATTTTATTTTCTATTTATATAATATTTATATCTTTTTAAATATTTTCTAAATTATAATTAGTAATAAAAATATCGATAGTCTATAAAAGTTTATCTATAATATTATTTTAGTAATAGTTTATCGTTAAATAATAAATATCGAAAAAAAGAAATTATATAAATTTACTTTCGAAGTCTATTTTATAACTTTAATATTAGTTAAATATAATACTATTCGATTCGAAAAGATTAATTATATACGAATTATTATAGAGTTTCTAAATAGCTTTAATTCTATTTCGAACTACTATCTAATCTATTTAATTATCTACTATACTATTAAAGAAAGTTTCTTTTTATATAAATAATAGATTAAGTCTAAATAGATAGAAATACTTTTATATAAATAAGATATTAAAATAGAGCCGTCGGATAGCCAGAATCTAAATCTTCTATCGCTAAAAATCAAAATAAAAGTAAAGCTATTAATTATTATATAAATTAAAAAAGAGTTTTTAGTATTCCGGATTAAAGCAGAGCCAGCCGCTATATAAAGGAAAAAGACTATAACTATTAATTCTAAACGTTTTCGACTTCTATTAACGGAAGAAGATTTAGTAAACCTTTTATCTTTTATTATATAAAATAGACCTAAAGCTACTATAGCTAATATATTTTTAACTTTTTATATAATAAGCCTTTCCGTTCTAACTCTATTACTACTTAGCCTACTAATAGAATCGATAATATAGAATATTAACGAGATAGTTAGTAATTTTAACTATTAAATTAAATAGTAATATCGTATAGAATTAAAATAGTAGAAAACCTTTTAGAATTAAACTTTAGACGACGAAGCTTTAGACTACGAGGCTAAAGGACTATACGATATTAAAAAGTAAATACTTTATATAATAGAGACTTTTATCCGTCGGAGCGAATATTAATAGAAATAGAAATAGTAAAAGAAAATCGTACGGTAAAAAGATAATAGAAGAAAACTAAAGCTAAACTAATTATATTATACGTAGAAATAAAAATTTAATTTTAATTTCTATCTACTTTAACCTATACTAGCTTTATACGAGCTAGCAGTTTAATATTTATATTAATACCGATTCGTACTACTAGTTTTAATTACTATATAGAAATCTAGGTTATTAATTAAATCCTGAAAAAATAAATATACGATAGCTATCTATAGCCGATATAAAAATTATAAAATAGAAAAATAGTTCTAAAAATAGAACTATCCGTTATCATTTTAACTATTTTTTTATTTTATATATAATAAATCGTATAATAAAATAAATCTAAAAACTAGACCGAAAATCGTTAAACTAAATACTAGAATTATAATACTAATAAAGTTACTACTAACGTTTAAACTTTTAAAAGATTCTATATTAATCGGGTCGCTATTATCCGGTAAACTACTTTAAATCTCGCTATTATTACTATTATCGTCTAAAAACTCCGATAAATTTAATAATAAGAATTCTTTATTATTATTATCCGAAGATTCGGACGAGAAATTACTATTTTATATAGTATAATATATAGCGTAGTTAGGTTATTTATAGTTAATATAGTACTCGCTATAATACCCGGATAGATAGATATATAATAGAAAAGCCTTCCAGTATTCTAGATTTTAAAAGTTTTAATAATTTTTATAGAATTAAACTACCGGTTAGCTATAGAACTAGATAAAGATAGCCGCTATATATAAAAAGCGGAATATTATAATTTTTATCGCTATAATAATCTAGAGGTTATATATAATATTATATTCTAGTAAAGCTAGAATAGCGCGACTTCTATCCGTTTATATAAATAAGATAAAACTTTAATTAGCGATTATAAAAGTTAATTAGCTCGAAAGCCCGTTAATTTATATAAAAGTATTTATTTATAGAAGTATTATCTATTATATAATTAATATAGAATCTTTTACTATCGTACGATAGATAGAATATTCTAGAAATAGAAAGATAAAATAAAGTAGAAATTAAATACTATATAAAACAGGGATTAAATACTATATATACTTTAAAAAAATTAGCTTTTAATAAAAAAAAAAAAGAAAAAAAAGTTTATATAAAAACTTTTATATATTTCTAATTTAGACGAACGTATATTTAGTAGCGGCTATCTATATTATTACGACTTTTTAAACCTTCGAATCTAATCGTACGATAAATATAGTATTAAATATAAACTATAGAAATTATTAAAGTATAGTAGAAGGTTAAAAATCTACTATACGACCAGGTATTTATAGCTTTAAAATCCTAGAATCGACGTTCTGCGGCTTAAGGAATTATTTTGTCTGGAAGCCTCCTACCGTCCGCCATAGACTAGCAGGGATTAAGTAAGGTAATGTTCGGTAGGAGCAACCGAGCAAGTGCCGTTCGCAGCAAGTAGTAGTACTAGTGACTGCAATTAAGAGAAGGTTTGGGGGCCATTTGAGGTAGATATACAATTTCACGAGCACGTTATTGGTGGCTTGCCGCCATCTACCGTTGAACCAGAGTCTCCATTCCAGGGTCCCACTCACCAATGGGCATACTATTATGTCCAGCTACAGGGGTTGAGTCGTCAATGTACGAGCTACGAACTACGTACGATGAAGTGATCTCGACCTTAAAATCCAGTAGATTGTGGTCATCGCACTTTGTTGAGCAGATGTCCACACTCCCTACCCAATGGACTTTGAAGTCTGGGTGTAGACTCCTTTCTTTTCAAGACCGCCTTCGTGAGAGAGCCGTTTGCTTCTTCACCGGTTCCATAATCCGTGGTGTAAAGCTTTCCCACCGGGCTTCCTTTACGCGAAATCGTCTCCAGCCCGGACCGACCCCCTTTTCTACCCGGTACTTCACCTCTGCCTGATGTGAGGACAGTGAGGAGATATTTAAGATTGGGTAAGGTATGCCTGAGGTCAACTATCTTGATGCCTTGTCTGCTCATCAACAATTCAATGTCCGAATTGAGAAGAAAGACTCCGTACTCGAAGCGATAAGTAACTGCTCCTTTTTGGCTCAGAGGAAATGTGCGGGCAGCTTCCGACTGTAGTGATATACTGATCGGGTCATATATCGTCGACGAGGACCCGCAAGGTGTGATTGGGTACGGCAGATGGATAGACAAATACAAAGACAGCAGATGCGTGACATGCGCGACGTGGCCCAGAGCTGCCGCTGTGGTAAGTGGATCCAGCGAAGGAGACGTGGCATTTGGCAAAGGTAAGCCGTGGATGGTGAATGCCAATGCTTTTTTGGGTATAGGCTCTACAGGATAGATCTGGAGCAGATCCTCGCAAACCCGGCGGACCTGGCCCATCACACCGGATAGGGTCTCTTTAAGCAACGAGACGTCCTCGGCCAAACTGATGCGTGCGGAAACGAGATGCGATTGCGACTTTTCTTGCGATAGTGTGCCAGAGCGAATCGCATTTCGCCGGGCTTGCAGACTGGCTTGCAGCTCGGACTGCCGGGTCTGCGCGGCTCTGATTTGCTTCTGGGCCGTCGATACTGCGCGTTTGCTCGACGTCCAAGAATCTTGTGCCTGTGCTGCGGATTGTATGAGCTCGCGGTCCTCTTTCTGCTTTTCAAGTATCGAATTGATCTGAGAGGTAATCTTCTCGCGGGTCGCAAGTGCATCCTGGATACAGTCGTCCAAATTCGATAGACGCATCAGTTCATCGAAGGTAGATGTGGATTGAGCGCTCTGGGCATTCTTGGGGCCCGTGGGATTGGCGAGGACCGGTTCATTCAGCGGCAGATCGGTGAAGCTGGTATAGATGCCATCAGAAAGGTGCAAGAGTACGCAGTTTTGCGGTAGAGGATGATGGAAGGTCTCAAGCTGTCTCCAGTAAGCTCATGATGGCGATCATAGTAACATATGCCGTACTGATTTTCCGATATATTGCAATGAGCGAAAATGCACCTCGAGCTCCAATACCAAATTGTACTCTTGCTGCGAACCAGTCCGGGCCCAGAATTTGATGGTCAATTGGTCTCTTCGGGTTATCCAGGGCCCATAGGTGTTCAAGTCGAAAAACCTGAAATCAAAGTTCATGGCCTTCTCCACCATTTCGCTCACATAAACAGGCTCATTCGTACCCTGGCAATGTAGAGAAAACCATGTGTCTGCCAATCTCGACGATGCTGCATCTTCGAGCTTCTTTTGTCGGACCTGCGGAGGGGCATTGGTCCAATTCAAAGTACTCCGTCTCCTGATCTTTCCTTTCATCGGCCTGACTTTGCCTTCATCAGTCGATAGTTGATCGTTTCCGTTGCTACTATCCAAAATCTTTCGGCTCGTGGGGGGTGTCCGAAGATCATTGGAGGATCTTGAATATTCGAGCTTCTTTTCACGGAGAGAGAGTGCCTTGGTCGGGGTGACCAAACTGGTCGGTAACGCCTCATCATCAGCTGTCTTCGACTTTTGTACTTGCGCGGACGGTCGAGAGAGTGACAGGTTGCGCAACGAGATTCCCTCCAAATGCCGTATTTTCCGGTTCTTTGGGGAGCAGTCACTTGTAAGCTTTGGTCTTCAAATACCTTATATGCCAACTCACGGAAGGTAGTAGCCATGGTCTATCCCTTGTAAGACCTTTGATATCAACATGGCTGCCTATATCGCTAAGCGTACCACCATTTCCGGTGCGCTTCGCTGTCATGACTCTCCTGGGATGTAGTGCATTGCGGATTGCTGGCTCCTAGATGTCTTCCTTTGGTCGCAAAAGGTGCATGACTTGGACTGGTCCCTCAATGCCCTTATTGGGGACATGAGTTATGTATGTATGCCAGATCAGCGATCGATGCTGTGAGCGACACTGCCGCAAATCCATTGCTACTCCCACTTTTTTCCTACCGCTACCGCCGCTGCCGCTTTAGCGCGAGTCTTGAGTGGATCACCAAATTCCATAGAACAACACAAACAGAACTCCGATCCATATCGCTCCTTAATAGTAATTCCATCACCAGGTCTGTGATACTGTCCAATCGCGGAATCTTAAGCTCCACATGGCAGAACCAGCAGGCATGCATCTGGCCCAGCATGGCACCCAAATCTTTGTCTACAACAACATCCGAACAAACCAGATCATCTACTCCCTAACCCGATCACTTAACGTACGCCTATGCCTCCAGTAGCCTCAAATTTCTTGAATATACTGACCATCTCTTTCGCAGAACCACACGTCTCTCAAGCAACTACCTTTCCTCGGCAAGAAATCCGTCCCTTCCCACCTCCGCAAAGACCTCTGGCAACCCCTCTGCCTTATATCCTTCCCACGGCCCTCTCAAGGTCTCGTCGCCTACCGCCGCCTTCGTGAATTCCGCCGCCTCCATGAAACGTCTTATCCCCTCTCCCTCATCACGCAAACCGAGGGTCCACATAAAGGCCAACTGCATAGCACGAAGAAACGCGGGAAGATACTTATGGATCAGAAAGCGAATTCCGTTGCTGATTTAGCCGCCGTGCTACTCTGCGCAGAAGAGAAGTTACCGAAAACAGTGGAGGAGGAACCGGAAATCGATCCCGAAAAGGAGGCGGAGGAAAGCGAAGAGATGGCGGAGAAGAGGGAAAAAGCCAAGAAGGCATGGATGGAGAAGGTTGAGGCCAGGCGAAGAGATAAAGGATTGGAGGTCGATTCGGAGAAGTTACTCCAGCTTTGGGAGAAAAAGGAAATAAACAGGCAAGCCAGAAGAGAGAAATTCAACGAAGAAATGCAGAGGAAAAAGGAAGAAGCCCCAAAGTTGAAGATAGAAGCCAAAGCGAAGCGAGCTGAATGGATTCGGCGCATGCAGAAAGCAGGCAAGAAGTCTGTAAAGAGGAAGGATCCACAGCCCTATGAGGAGCCTGGAGTTGAGGGGGTGAAGATCAGTTGGGCGAATCTTTTAGATGCGGAATTTGCGGAGCAGTGGCCGGAGGCCGTGGTGCATGATGGATTGTCGAGGCACCGGTATACGGCTGCCTTCCCAATTATGGAGGAGGTTGTGGAGGTCTCAGAGAGCGGAACAAAGGAAGGGGATGTGCCAGTGGAATTGCTTGGATTGCGTGGTAGACCGGTGACTGACATGAGAGCGTGACATAGGGACAAGCAGAGGATCAATTCACGTCCAGTGTGAGTCTTCAGGTTGCGCATTCGTGCATTGAAACTCTCTATTTCTTTGTCCACACGACATGATTCAAGACGGAAGATTCAGCACGTAATGAGTGATCTATGACTTCATATCGCTATCTGCTCAAAGCTATATTCCGGAACCCTCCTACTTTTCAGCTTTCCAATTTCGCGTCGACTTCTCTTCTGCAGTTCTCCACCGGCCCCGACTTTCCTCAGTGAAATATCCTGTTCAAGCTTCAAGCCCAGTGGCAAGGCCGTCTTCGAAGTACCTCGCCAATCCAATGACGGCTGAAGGCGAGTGGTCTGCGACTTCAAGGCATCTTTTCCACAGATCAGAAGTTCCCCAAGCAGCGCTCGAAGATAGTTCGCTTCCCAAATGCCCTCCAGAGCTGTTGAGATCTCCGCTTGCATATTTGAGACGGTTTCGACTGCTTCTGTAGCATTCTCTGCAAATTCATTATTCAAAAGCCAGCCTGCTGTGCCGAGACTGTCAACCGCGCAGTTCATCAGTTTCCCAATCATTGATATTTCTCTATCTTTATGTGGACTCTCCAGATCGACATTGAGCCCATCTTCTGCGTGAGGGGAGAGCCAGCCATCCTGCCTCAGCTTTGTTCTTAACAAGATGACAAGCGTCTGCAACTCGGATTTGGAAAGCTGGGCTTTGAAAGCCTTGGTGACGGCAGCGGTAGGACAAGCGTCGCACCGTGCGATAATCACGTCGAAGAGATTGTATAGACGATCGCTATTCTCGGATGGCTGTTGGAGTGTGCTGTTTTGAATATTATTTGGCAAGTCCATGCCGTCCACAGAATTGTTGTTCAAGCAAACGGGCTCGTCTCCAATATTCAACAACTTCTGGGCACCCCCTGCAGCAAGCGTCGCAAATCTTGCGATGACAATCTTCAGCGCCTGACATACTCCCGGGATCTGAACGAGGCAGGAGCTTCCCAGGAGAGCCAGTATCGTTGCCAGTGATTTGTCCCATTCAGCAAGTGCTCTGATCAATTCACCATCCTTGAGATCCTGATTAGGATTTAAGCGACCAGTTCGTCTCAAAGATGCTTCTACTCGTTCTGCTGATATAAGACCTCTTCGAACCAGACACTGCCATGTTTGGCCAAAGAAGGCGTCCATGTGGAGTTCTCTCTCCCTTTGAACCATTCCATGATCCAATCTGTTCCGCGGGCTTATGGAAAACATTCTGCTGAGGACATACTCCACTATACGTGGTGTCGTGCACGTCGTTGGAGTCATTTTGTCATTGTGGGTGTCTAATAGGTCGAGTCTCGATGATACCTGTCGAGCGAATTCTTGCTGATCATCTTTCTCCAAAAGGGCATTGAGAGCAATCTCCTCCTGTTCCCATTCAGCGGTCTCTTGACGAGGATCCATCAGGTTTCCAAGAGCCAATGACGGAGCTGCTATGCGCTTCGACGGCGGTGGCCTAATACCTGCGGAGAGTGAACCGTGACCGATTGCATCAATCAGTAACCCATTACGCTTTCGCTTTCGAGATGATGCCCTCGATCGTATTAGTTCGGAGAGATCAACCGCCAGTAATTTGCGTCCACTCAGAACGATCGCCGACCCAGAAGGGTCATGAAAAGTCAAGAGTTGCGCATCGTCTGGAAAAGATTTTGATGATTTGTTTGGCATTGTGAATTCGTACTTGGCTCGACAGGAGCTGTATTCGGTGTCCATGACGATGACTGAGTTGCCTGATAGCATTGCTATCATATCAGGGGAAATTTTTAGATACGACAAGACATTCTGCCGACTCTCGAAAGTGATAGTTCGCACCAATCGTGGGATCAAAGCAGTCAGATTATAGATGGATAGATTTCGACCTGTCTCTTGGTACAAATATCCGCTCGAAGGGTGTATCCTGAATAATGTCTGCTTGTTCTTCTGAACCTTCGGTTCTGGAATACTCAGGGACAGAACCTCTTGGACTTGGTTGTCACTCGGTCGACTGATTCCGGTGGCATCCGCTTGCAGCGACTTGAAGGCAATAATGTGGAGCAAAAGTTTTCGCTGCCCGTTCCTATTAGGATCAGGCATTGATCGACGTAAGAGTAGCAGGAGATTCGGAGCAAAATTCTCAGTGTTTGCATGCAGTACACCAAGAACGTCATCACGATTTTTCAGGAGTGTCTTCCTCGCTTTTGAAACGCTTATGGAAGAGACTAGAGAGACATGGGCTTCTCCGGACTGTTTGCCATCTGGGCCGAAGGCGATATGTGGACCCCACCTCTTTTGTCTCAAAGCTTCGTCGTAGCAAGAAACTCGGCCGTCTTGGTGTACACATAAAACATCAAGAGTGGGCGTCTCGGTATTGCCGTGAGACTTTACAAAGACCTCTATATGGACGATAGGAGGTTCTGTTGCTGGCAAGTCGAATGATGTCGACTCCGGCTGTACATTGTGACCGACGACTTTTCCGGCCTCCTCGGAAATGCGCAGTAACTTTGGTCGTGGCTCATTGACGGAGCAATATGTGATTCTTCGAGCATCTCTTGAGCTGGCTTTACCGAGCTTTATTGAACATGGCGGACAAGTGAAAGTGAACGGGGTTGCAAGTGAACGAGGGTAGGACGCTACAATGCTACCCGATCGTATCTACCCAGAGTCAGAGAAGATTACCCACTTGAAATAGGATTGACCGGAACGGACATCACGAATTTCGATTCCATAGCCATTGACCGCTAAGGCGATCTCAGAGCCTTTTTTTTTGGTCTCGCCCTGAAGAGATTGGACTTCCGAGCTC
This sequence comes from Rusavskia elegans, assembly GCA_011316305.1. NCBI lineage: Eukaryota > Fungi > Ascomycota > Lecanoromycetes > Teloschistales > Teloschistaceae > Rusavskia > Rusavskia elegans. The sequence continues at coordinate 92,044 of SAUG01000113.1, forward strand.
AAGACGCTGGCATTGGGTTCAAAAGGGCTTGCAGTAACATCTGCCAATTTCTGGAAATACTGCATCGTAGGAATTTCTTTGTTGCAGAATCACCAACATAACTTCGAAAGCTCCCGGAAGACAATGAAGAAGTCGACTTTGATAGCCGAGATTCTATTAGCTCTTGCGAAAAGCTTACTGAAATCAAGATTCAATGCTTGGCAGTCACTTGCTTGGTTTTTAACGCAAAAAGTATCTTTGCCAAGATTCTGGGTCTGCAAGTCTTTTGCAAGAGCTATTGCTTCACGATACGCGTTAAATCCACACGCGATCTATTAAGCTACTTCACCTTACGTCTCGGTGATAACCGAGTATGCAGTTGGCTTTCATCCCGTCCATGTATCGCCGCTAAGACAACCTCGAAACGGCCTCAGATATTTGGACATCTCCTTACGCAACGGCAATGCCAGGTCTCGATCGATGTATTTCAGGTTCGCTACTCTTCCCCAGGGCCATCGAACTTCGAGTCCATCAGAGTGAACCTCTACAACGCTAGATGGCGGCAGCTGTGCGGAGTATGAGCGGACCATGGGCTCAGGATGGCTACATCCCCTCGTTCTTTCTACCCAAGTCCGGTGAGTCGTCCCCGTTTCCAATTTCCTTCGCTTGGCCAAGCTGCTCACGACCTTGACAGCAACCAGTGTTGAAGAGGACGAAAGCCGAACAAAACGCAGGAGAACAATCTCTCCAGAAGCCGAGACGACAGTTCAGAAGGGGTATACGACGGATGATTGGGAAGGGCAGCTCAGAGCAGCTGCACAGATCAGGCCTTCATCATCGCAAAGGAAGCTCACACCAGCCGAGGCGTCAAGCTCACCGTTAACGAAAGGAGGATCCAAACTTCATGCCGAGGGGCTCCTCAACCATCCTCGCCAACAAGGCGTCCCGGTACCTGTTCTTGCCAAGCATCGTGTCGAATCGAACCAGATAAATACATTGGATGAACGTTCGAGGCAGCTAGAGCATCCCGGTCAACCAATCATAGAGGACACTTCCGGTCTTAGAAAACCCAAGAGGAATGAGAAAGTGGGGAGTGGCAGACTTCCCATTGAGATGCCTGGAGTTGCAGTGGGTGTCTTATCTCAGAGTAAGAAGTTGCCTGCCAAATCGACATCCAAAGCTCGTCCGCCTACGAGCTCGCCCACAACGCTGAGACGCAGCGCACGCCTACCAGATGACCGTCTCCAGAATCCAACCACAGGGACCGATAGCGAGCGGGCCCCAAGGAAAATGATGAAAGTACAGGCAGATGGCAGACTCACTTCACCAAAGGTTTCGAAGCTCGAGGGCAGGTCGTTGGTCACGGACACCGAAGAAGATCCCCTCTCCCTAAGTGAAGTTCCACAAACATTGTCTCGTCCCCAGGAAGTATCGACGCCGACAAGGCAAACGGCGCCGGAGAAGCTAATGAAGATACGACCTGATGGCAAGTTGACCTCCCCCAGCTCCCATGCACAGCCAAAAGGGGCTGAGAAGAAGCGACGTGGAAGACCCAAGAAGTCTGCAGATATCGCCGAGGAAAGAATAGTCGTTATGAAGTACGGAAAGACCGACAGCTTAAGACACTCTATAGGTCAAAGAATACAACTTATTCTGTCTGATTCGAAAGAAAGGCTTCCCACAATACCAACAAGCAATCCAGCTCCCAAGCTTACGGAGACTTTGAAAACCACCCATCCTTTCTTCCTAGGCAAGCTTGCAAAAAAGTCTGAGTCCAATTCAGGAGCTACTGAAAGCAAGGTCAACTCTGATCTTTCCACGGATAAGCAAGACCGATCAGATAGCTTAAATGCAGTGAAGCGGACATCACCAAGAAAACCCGCTGCAACAGCGACCGCAATCCCCTGGGCCTGTAAGGGCGCCTTTGACCAAGCTCCGTCGATGTTGAGTGGTCCGGTCGCTAGGAAAACCCGTGGGACCATTGATGCGACATGGCCTCCTCAAGACATGGTGCATATCCGTCAGATCTCTGAAAGTAGCCCAGCACACAGCCACGAACAGCTTCTCACTTTTGCCAAGCCTTCCGTTGCGACGAAACTCAAGGATGTAGGGGCGAAGATTACCGAGAAAGAAGAGGTTTTACATCGCTATACCACCCTTGTAAAGTCCTGCAAAGTGATAGAGGGTCAGTCGGGTCGGGATCATCTGCAGCCCGGACCGTTGCGTATCCCAAGTCGCAGGGTAATGGAGGGTCCTGAACTCCAAAGATCGTACAAAAGGCGGTTCTCCGCCCAGTCTCGTACTTTGGAGCGACCAAGTGGCATGAAGATCGGAGACACTGAGGAATCTAATGAAGCGCGGCACGAAAGAATCCACTCTAATTCTGCCCTCTTGCGCCTTCACGATCGTATAGCCAATTCTGGGACTGCTTTTGACCGATTTGAGTGTGAAACCCAAGACTGGCAGCAAAAGTACGCACCTAGAAGAGCAGAGGAGGTCCTGCAGCCTGGTCGCGAGGCGTTAATCCTTAGGGATTGGCTTCGAAGTCTTGCTGTCAATGCAATTGAAGTTGGGAGCAATAACGTAGAGAAGTTCAAAAATACTGCTGGAACGGCCAAGAAACAAAGCATAGGTCTTCGGAAAAAGAAGCGTCATCGGGCAGAAGAACTCGACGGTTTCGTTGTGTCTAGTGACGAAGAAGCCAATGAGATGGATGAACTCGACGATGGGCCTAACACAGATCCTTCGCAACCTCGTGACGAAAGAAAGAGAACTGAAATCAGAGCACAAGAGGCTGCCAACCTGAATGCTAAACCGGGCAGCGGTCAGAAGTCCAGCAACGCAATTGTCATTAGCGGACCTTGTGGATGCGGCAAGACGGCCGCGATATATGCTGCAACTCAAGAGCTTGGATTTGAGGTATTTGAAATCAACGCCGGCAGTCGGAGGACCGGTAAAGACATTCTCGATAAAGTTGGTGACATGAGCCGCAATCATCTAGTGAGCCAGCCTCGAGCGAGCGGCGTGGACCAGGAAGGCCTCCTTGGAGACGATCTATCACGGACAGCCGATATTTTGAAGCAAGACGTCGGATCTGGCAGACAGGGTACTATGAATGCCTTTCTCCAGCCGAAGAAAGTCAAAAAGAAATCACCAATAATGAGCAAGCCACTAAAGAGCAAGCTACCCAAAGAAGACGATGCGAACGGCAAGCAATCCAAGCAGAAGGCGCAAAAGCAGTCAGTAATTCTTCTCGAGGAGGTCGATGTGCTATTTGAGGAAGACAAGCAATTCTGGACCACTACATTGGAGCTGATCGTGCAGTCCAAAAGACCAGTCATAATGACCTGCACTGACGAAAATCTGCTCCCCTTAGACGATTTGCCCCTTTTCGGAATTCTTCGATTTAGAAAGCCTCCAGAGCAGCTTGCAAATGAGTATTTAACTTTGCTTGCATGCAACGAGGGCCATCTTCTCTCCAATGAGGCCGTGTCCGCGCTCTACAGAGCGAAAGACAGTGATCTACGTGCATCGATCACCGAGCTTCAATTTTTCTGCCAGATGGGCATTGGTGATACCAAAGGAGGCCTTGAGTGGCTGTTAGTCGGATCAGCTGCTGAGACTGATGGGACTACCAAGCAGATGCGGGTGGTCAGCGATGGGACTTATCTGAAAGGCATGGGTTGGTTGGACCAAGAAAAAGCAGCTTTTGGATTCGAACAGCAGACTGACGAAGAGATTGACAATGCTCTAGCGGTATGCAATGACTGGGGTGTTGATGTGGCTGAACAAGACAATTTCCTGCCTCCGGAAGCTTTCATCGACCTGCCTAGCAATTCCAGAGACAGGAGCAGGACACTTAGAGACCTCGATCTTGCGTATGATGCTCTGAGCGCAGCCGATACCCTTCGACATTCGGGCTTCCGCAACGGTCTCAGCGCTATCCTGGAAGTCTCGGCGCTACCAATGTCAGAGAAACAGCGTGCGAACTATGTCGAGGGTACAGCTTTGCTAGAAGCCAATCTGCAGCCTGAACCTTCGGGTGTCAGCGACTCGATTGCATCTGCATTGAGGGTCGTCGCTAGGCGGACCTTTCTTGCAACAGCAAGGTTGCCTGCAGACCATCCTTTGAGTGTGCAATCCATTATTGATGCCCTCCCTGGAATGGTGAAGGCAAGTAAAGGTGCAGGAGCGGTCAGCCGGCAGGGCCTACGCGCGGCTTTCTTACCTCTGTCGAAACCAAGTGTGGGAAGTTCGGCAGGAAGGGGTCCGCTCATCTCAGGCCTGGACAGCCAGGGTTCGGTAGTGGTCGAGGACATTGCACCGTACATCCGGACCATCGTGTCGTACGACCTTCGTCTGGAACAGCATCGGAGGCAACTCGATCTAGCCTTTCATGGTGAGCGCAGCAGCAAACGTGCGCGGACGACGAGGGCCAGTCGTGCAGCTCTGGAGGGAGGCAGCAAAGCCAATACCAGGAGGGAAAGGTGGTTTCCGGCGAACACCGACTTTCAGGCAGTACTTGAAACTGGGGGGGTTGGGTGGCAGGAGGAAGCCTTTTCTAAAAATCGGATTGGCGGATCAGATGCGAATGATGACTCTGGAGCATCTCGTCGATTGTCAGTCGGGAGCATCGAGAGCGTGGGACCAACGGCGCCGTGAATCCATGTACATTATATTTACATGAGCTTTTCTTAGACTGTGACATCGTAGCCAGGCTTAGAGTATCCAGCTATAGAATCTTAGACACGCTGTGCACTGCTTCAAGGTCCTACATAATCCGTCCACTCCTTTCCGAAATATAACTGTTGTAGTATGGTGTATAGTATAGAGCACGAGTATAATACGGAGATCTGCAAGACTTCGTCATCAGCCGCATCAGATCTCGACGAGCTACTCGAAGACTCGTTACCATCACAACATCCTTACGCTGTCCTTGCTCCCGTCTGTTCCGTCACAAGTGAGCCGATTTGATTCGCGAGCAAGACTTGATCTGTCGGAAAGATAAAGAGGGTCGCAGGAGATGTCGTTATTCGGAAGTTCTCCACCAGAAGAGCCCAGCCAATCTACACGCTCCGGAAAGTCACAATCGCTTTTCGACGACGATCGCACAACTGGCGCTGCCAATTCTTCACTCTTCGATGATGGCGACGGCAGTGGACCCTCCCCTTGGGACATGCCCAACCCCAAGAAGTCTGCAAAGGGAGACCTGGTCAAGACATTGCTCCCCGCGACGAGTGTTCCAGAGAGCTATGTCGATGCCTTCGACGTTGTTCTGGAGGCTGGCCTTGAACCTGGCGCGAGCTCAATCACCCTAGCAGGAGCAAGGAAGCTGTTCGACGGAAGTGGAGTGGATGCCGATGAGCAAACCAGGATCGTCAACCTCGTAACCGGCGGGCAAGAACCATCTGGCCGACTGGGGCGGAGCGAGTTCAACGTCTTGATTGCGCTTATTGGTCTCGCACAAGAACATGAGGAACTCAGCTTGGACGGAGTTGATGAGCGAAGGAGAAGTACGCTGCTCGACAACAGTGACATGAGATGTTTGGAAGACAGGCTCACGATACACTAGATCTGCCGGAACCCTCCCTACCAGCTATCCAACAGATGAAGACAGCCAAGGTGTCAGAAAACAGAAAGCATTCCTCTCCGTCATCGCGTGAAATCCAGGCGCCCCCTAACGAGCCTTCTCCGGACGCATCGCCTCCAAAGTCGAAGCGGCTGAGCAGAGACTCGCTGGAGAACTTGGATGCAGATCCCTGGGGCAGCCCAGCTCTGCACAAAGGACATGTACACACCAACTCCGTACGCAACGAGGCCACGCCGTCTGCAAACGGAGTGACTGCAGCAAGGCCCTTAGTTGGAGCAGCTGCTGGGAGTAACAGGACGACAAGCGCCTTCACCACCCATTCAGAACTTCCCGATTCTGCCTCCTCTACACTCCACAATGACGACGCTACTACCGGCCAGACCGACGGAAGTGCCGGTGGTTGGGGTTCATTCGGAAATCCAGGTCAAGGTGGACTAGGTAATGGCTTCAGCGGAGACGAGCAGGGGAACCAGTCCAGTAGACCCGTATCGCGATCCCTCGGCGGTGGGCGAACGAACCGGCATATCGAAGAGACTGTGACAGTCACCCTCCTCCCGGAAAAGGAGGGAATGTTCCTGTTCCAGCATCGAAACTACGAAGTGAAAAGCGCACGACGAGGAAGCACTGTAGTCCGAAGATACAGCGACTTCGTCTGGCTTCTCGATTGCCTACACAAGAAGTATCCATTTCGCCAACTCCCTCTCTTACCGCCCAAAAGAGTCGCAGTAAACGGCCGCCATCTCGCAACAGACTCCAACTTCGTCGAAAAGCGCCGCCGCGGCCTCGTCCGCTTCGCCAACGCCCTCGTCCGCCATCCCGTCCTGGGGCAAGAAGAACTCGTCAAAATGTTCCTCACCATCCCCACGGAACTCGCCGGCCTCCGCAAGCAAGTCTCTTCCTCCGTCCAAGAAGAATTCACCGGCCGCCGCCTCCCGCCCGACCTCGAAGACTCCCTCCCGACCAACCTCCTCGAAACCTTCGACACCGTCCGCTCCGGCGTCCGCCAATCCGCAGAAGCCTACATCAACCTCTGTACGCTCCTCGAGCGACTGATAAAACGCAAACAAGGCATCGCACTCGACCACCTCCGCTTCTCCCACGCCCTTACCGACCTCACTGAATTCAGCCCCACCACCTACGCAACCGACACCAACGACGTCCCCCTTCTCAACGAGGGCATCGCTTCCACCGCCAAGCACCTCGCCACCTCGCAGACTTTGCTCGAAAACGAAGCCCGCGTTTGGGACGAGGGCGTGCTTGAGGAATTCAAGAAGCAGAGGGATACCCTGGTCGGAGTGAGAGATATGTTCGATCGAAGGGATCGCTATTCCAAGGATAATATCCCCTATTTGGAACGCAGGATCGAGAGTAACGAGCAGAAATTGGCGGGCTTGATGAATCGGCCGAGTAATGCGCCGGTGAAGCCGGGAGAGCAGGAGAAGTTGGAGCAGGCGGTCAGGACGGTATGTCTCGATATTATCTTCTCTTTTCTTCCTGTCTGTCTTTTGCGCGCAAACACCGTTCCACCCCCCAGGAAAGCTCTGTATCTCCGTGCATGCCTTTCAAAAAGTTTCCAATTTCAATGGATGGTGACAAAGAACTAATATCAATTCCAAAAAAAAAGGACAAACAATCCATCGTCGACCAACACGCCCGCTCCGTCCTCATCAAGGAATGCTTGAGGGACGAACTCCAATATTTCCAGCAGAGCCAGTATCATGTCAGTAAATTGCACCAGGGGTGGAGTCAGGAGAGGGTCAAGTATGCGGAGCTGCAGGTCGATAATTGGAGGGCGTTGAGTGAGGAGGTGGAGAATATGCCTACGGGGGATTGATTCTGCTTTGGGGGTAGAGGGAGGGGAGAGGGAAGAGAGGGGAGGGGAGGGGAAGAAGCAGGAGAGGCAGAGGAAGGGGATGGGAGTGTGTATGTATGCTATGGATATCCAAATTGAAGAGTGAGATCGCTTTTTTGGTATTTGTGCTATCTGATGCTGATCTTGTTGGAAAGGGGGTTGGAAGGAGAAGCCTCTCTGTCGTCGAAGGCCTACGGATTTAGACGACCTCCCAAGTTTGTGTGCTATCTAATACTGAGGAAAAGATGCTTCTTGTGTGATGGATGATGCTGGTTTTTGCTGAGAAATGGGCTGGAAGGAAAAAGCGTCTGTTGTTAAAGGCCCATCGAAATTGAAGAAGGATCATGAGGGTATGCTTTCTGTGGGTGTTTGTGCTAATGTAATACTGAGGGAAAGATGCTGGTGGTGTTAGGAGTGATGCTGATTATGCTGAGAAGTGGGTTGGAAGGGAAAGCGTCTGTTGTTGAAGGACTATTGATTTCATCGACGACCTCCCCCCAAGGGCCTCTGTGAAAAGGCTCGGCATTCCACAAGCTGAAGGCTGTTGTAGGGTTCTGGACTGCGATGTCCATCACCACTGGATACGGCCGTAAGAAGAGAGAGGGTGGTGGAGACGTGGTTGTGTTGCAGATACGGCCGAGCTCGATGAGATGTGGATTGAAAGCATGATTCTATGGTTGGGCGCCATAAAGACTGGTGTAAACCACACCCTCGACGAAGCCGCGTCTCTTGTTAGGCTTGGGCTTCAGGGTCTGGTCGAAGCTGTGCAAGGGAAATCGTCGTTACCCAGATTGTGGGTAAGAAGGAACTGGGGTCGACTTGCGCTTGACATTTTGATGAGCCTGTCGAATTTCTCTGGCCGAAAGGAGAGCTGAACCAACCTCCCTCTGATCAGTCCCAGGCTTTCTGTTTAGAATCTGGCGAGCCCGAGCAGATAGATTTTTGGGAGAATCCGTCAGCGTGTAGCTTCCATTCTTCTCCCTTTTTAGGATGGTGAGCTTCTTCTTCAACCTTTCCAGATAGTCTCTTTTTCCTTCTTCATCCTCTTTGGAAAACCATTCAGGTACTTCCCTGGACCAGTACCCTTTTTGGATAAGCCCAGCTTCCTTCTTGTCCTGGATATCCGTTATCGTTAAGTATGAGTCCATGTCGTAGACGTAGACGTAGTCACAATCTTCGTGGCTGAACAAACGGCAACAACCGAATGGACACCAGCAGTTGCTGATGTCAATGGTCACTGTCTCTGGATCAAACCAGATGCTATGCACACTACACATCTTATTAGCTCAACTGTCGACCAGCTTGCTGACGCGTCTGTCATGTATGTTGCGCCTTCTCGCAGAACTCAATTCATACATGTGGTCTGCGTCACCGGCGCAACGTCCGAAGACATATGATCTATTCAAGTCCGCTTCATTTTCATCATCGTGGTACGCAGGATCCAGGTCCCTAAAGTCAAGAGATATGATGATGTGCTTGGAGTGTCTGACGACTGACCGAGGTTCCTGAAAATGCCCGGGTAACGGGTGGCTGATTGGGAAATTGTTCGGAAAATAAACATAGAGTGTATGCAGTCAAGTGCAAGTTGTCGAGACAACAGCTGACGGTGCCAATCAACACATCAGTGAAGTAAATTGAGTACCAGCGGTACTACCGATGTGCAAAATAACAGTCGATGCGTTTGGTCCTCGCCGGGATGAGCATTGGTGCACACGGACGGGACAATCAAAAAAAGCTTCACATAGGTGTGTGGCAATAATTGTACAGGCTCATCCTTCGATTTGATGAGCAACACATGAACTGTGAATTATGGGAATGCATACAGAGGCCATCAAGCTGGCGAGATGCGGAAACCAAGATCTCTGCATGCAGTCAGTCAGTCACAGTAGATTCAAGCGCTTGAATGAATACTACCTATTGAGATCGTCCCTCTTGTCCACTTTCAATGACTAATGTGTAGTCTACGCCGTCCTTGACCTTTGTTTGTAACCCAGATGGAAATTTTTCCTGCACGATTGATAACTCCGCCTCATTATAGATACCCATTATTTTGATCTTTTTCGCTTTGATCTCGGTCATATCCAGCTGGTCGATCAAGCGGCAACACCCATGGAAGCACCAACACCTCTTAATGTCAATTACGGCTGTGTCCAGGTCCATCTTATCGAGCGCGTTCATCTTGACGCCCCACTCGCCGTCTAACAGAATTCCAACCCTTCTATCATGGATTACGGTCTGGCGGTCTGGTGAATCGGGATCGTACCCTCCCTGGCATGGTTCTTCCAAGGATTCGTCACGCTTGTCTAGTTCATCAGCAAGCCAATCGAGATCCAGATCTCTGAAATCTAAGGAGACTGTCACGTCTCGAAATAACGCCGCTTTGCCGTCGAAAACCCAGGGAGTTTCAATGCACCAGATGTTACGCCCATACCAAATGAGCTCCGATTCCGCATTGATCTGCTTGTTGACTCGGAGTAACGCTAGATTAGGGTTGTGGTTCCTCGACTTTGCATCACTCGCGGGATGAGACGTAAGCTCAAGTCTTGGATTATCGTAACAGGACGGCAGTAGCATGATCTCTCTTGGTACCACTAGGCAGTATCCATAGACCATGTTGCGGATTTCCGGAGGAAGACCTAAGAAGTGGGGCATTTTGCGCGAGGATACTTGAATCAAATCAGTGATAAAGGTTCATAGGATGCTGGGGATCGTTTGTAGGGCTCACATACGCTTATGAAACAACACACTGTCCGGCGTCGGGATCGCACAGCTTCCTCAGGAAGCTGTGTGCAGTGTCGGTATTCGGCAGCTGTAGAATGAATCTGTACTTCATATTCAATCACACGCCTGAGGATGCGAGATCTTTGCAACTTACCAGGCGAGGTCCTCGTAAACCTCGGGAGTAGTTCCTGTGCAGCATCAAATGCGGCAGAAAAGGGTCTTATCTCAGACGGGAACCGGATGGAGGGGTTGAATGTTGCAAGTGTGCGGTATGATTGAAGGAGTGCAGATCGAGTGAGTGACTGTAGGGATGAAACCTGTTGAATGAACCGAGATTGACATTTACTTCACACGATCGGTATGCTCACGCTAGTTGGGACCAGCTGTGGAGTCTCCCATAGAAGCAGCGAGGAAGGACCAGACGGAACGTCGTTATAACACGACTTCCATGCGAAACGAAGCATTCAAATCTGACGCAATCGAACAGGACAAAAGAGCGTGATTTCCCACTTTGTTGTAGAAGTCTGTTTTCTTACGCAAGGAGGTGGCATTGTACTCCTACTTGAATAGGTGTTCTGGATAAGAGCTACTACCGCGATATAGGGAATGCAAAGGTGTCAGGACAATAAGCTGGCGCGAACGGGAGCTCCGTGGAGAGTTGACTCTGATTCGAAGCGAGGAAATTGACATTGGTTAATACATCGCTCGTCAATACTACCAGTATTCATGTAGAGATTACCAGTGACTGTCACTTGAGTACGTCATCACGCATATCAGTTCGCGTCTACCGCGTATCGCGGCTACATCAGTATATTTGATCGTTAGACGTCAGCTATCTCGGGTTGGACGATGGTTTGCTCGCAAACCATTCTGTTTGTCTGGTATCTCAATCTGCAGAATGCCGTCCTATACCCCAATCCAGAAGTCTGCAATACAGCAATTCACAGGCTTCACCCACACCAAGGAATCAGTCGCTGCCAAACAACTTAAGAGCCACAATTGGAACATTGAACAAGCAGTCGATGCGTGAGTCAAACCTTCACATGTCTTTATATACACCTCTCCAATAGACAATGTCCGTAAACTTCTTTTCAAAAGCTCTACACAGTATCATGTTCAGATTTACCCCTGGGAAGCGCAGGGTTGACGAGTACCCACCCAATGACAGATACTTCCAATCCAACAACTCTTCCAAAGACGCCTCATCTAGCACCTCAGCCCTAACCAAACTTTTCGACTCATACCGAGGTACATTCATCCCCAAAAGCCCACTATCTTCAACCCAGGCACTGAACCACCAAACCTTGCAGACAACCCCAAAGATGAACCCGATACCATCGGCGTCGAAGGTAGCATGCGCTACCTCCAAGACCTCGGCCTCTCCCTCGAAGAACCCGTCGTCCTCGCCATCCTCACCGAACTCGCCGCCCCCACAATGGGCGAACTGACCCGCTCCGGTTTCGTCGAGGGCTGGAAACGATTACGGTATACCCCTACCCTTCAACCGTCCCCCACAAAAAACCCTGTACCCTCCAAGAACACCCTAAAAAAAAAACACCCCATCTCTCCTATACAATTCAATAACAAATCTCCCCTCATCAGTGCCTCCACCCTCACCGACCAAAAATCCACCCTCCCCACCCTCCGCACCTCCCTCTCCACCTCCCTCTCCTCCCCCCAAGGCCTCTTCCGCCAAACCTACAAACACACCTTCCGCCTCGCCCTAGCCCCAGGCCAACGTTCCCTCCCGCTCGAAACGGCCCTCGAATACTGGCGCCTTCTCCTCTCCCCACCGGCAATAAACTGGAACACCAAGACGACGCCCTGGTTGGATTACTTGATCGAGTATTTGACCACGAAATGGAAGAAGGGCGTCAGTAAGGATATGTGGGAGCAGACGGCTGTGTTTGTGGGGAAGAGTTTGGAGGATGAGACGATGGGTTGGTGGAGTGAGGATGGGGCTTGGCCTGGGTGTTTGGATGAGTTTGTGGGGTTTGTGAGGGAGAAGAGGGGGGATGGTGGGGAGGAACAGGCGATGGAGATGTAAGAGTTGGGGATATTGTTATTGAATCTGTGGGTGTGGGTTTTGCGGGAACGTACGTAACGAAGGCATGTTTAACATGATGGCCTGGCGCACATGGTTGGAGGCAGTAACGTCCATTCGAGAGAAGTCCATTAACGAGTGCATAGCGTGGCAGTCTTTGGAATAATGTCAAAGGCTTTAGACAGACATATCGGTCCAATGGATACAGCTTTGTTGTGCCTACATGGTTACGAGATTGCAGCCTAGAGAAACCTTCAAATCGTAATGGTTTACCGTGGTTTTGTAATGCGCTATCAGGTCGCTTCGTCAGCTATTCATACAATCATTGCTTTCATTCCGTGATCTCAATCTCTCCCGGCATCGCCTCACCATTCGCCATCCTCAGCCTCGGAAACGGCTGATCACTCCACGAATACCTCGTCCGATCTCCTAGCTCCTCCTGCTCAGTCTCCTTCTTCTGCTCCTCCTCCAACTTCTCATCCCTCTCCTGTAACCCCAGAAATTTCCTCACAAGACGCGAGATCGAGTCGCGAAGCCACTGCAGTGCCTTGGACAGCTGGTCCCAGGGTGCATCAATATCCTCCCACATCCCGTCATGCCAGTCATACTTTTCAGCCTTCACTTCGTCATCCACCGTGTCGGGCACAACATGCATCTGCCTCGACCGCTGTGCCTGTTCCTCGTCCACCAGCACCAAAGCCGCGGTATGCCAACCCGCAGCCGCGACCTTCAGAACGAAATAACTCCCCATGGCACCCTCCTCCACTACCCCATCTTCCCACTTCTTGCCTTCTCGTTCAAAGTAATCCCCAACTGCCGTGACGGCCGCAACATTCTGCGCCGCCTGGCCTCTGCGCGGCAGTATCATATCACCCCTTGCTTTCGCTTCACCCTCCATCCCTGCTTTTTCCTTCATCTCGCCGAGCCAGCGCTGCATCAGGCGCTCGAACCATACCTGACGGCCAACATTGCGGCCTAACGTGCCGTCCGACGAGAAGTGTTCGGCTATGAGTCCACGCAGAGGACCAGTGCCTTCTGGGAATCCCAGACCCAAGGCACCGCAAGATTGGGAATCAGCACCGTAGGCTAAGATAGTCCCGTTCGATCGGAGTGCCTGGAAATGGTAATCGCCAAACGCGACTGAAGTGATGGAATTGTTCTGGAGAGCTGGAATGACGGTTGGGGCTGGGTGGGATGGTTCTGTCGACGTGGAGTCGTATGTACCAGCATTAAAGGCATCAAGCATCGCCCGATTGCCCATCAAAACATTTCCTGATTTAGTGAAGATTGCGAAGGAGCGGAATGAGCCTTGAAGATCCTGTATCTCGAAAGGGGAATCTGAAGAGGAAGGGTAGAAGGCTGTAATCTCTATGGGCGCAGGTGGGTCAAGATCAGGTAAAGGAAAAACGGCTTGATAAAGGAAGACCTTGTTGAAGCTGGTGATGAAAAGGATGAATTTCTCAAGAAGTATGTGATGAGTGACCTGTCCAATGCGCGCTTCCAAGGTGTCTGGGGTCTCTCGACCATTACGGGATTGAGTGAAGCCGGTCCCAGGTACTATAGCGGTGTCGATTAGAATCGCGTCCGCCTCGGCATTTCCAGCTCGCAAAGGGGTGTCATGAGGCCAATAAACGATGCCTGTGCCATTGACAAACATTGAAGCTCGGTCCCATCCTATAAATCAAAAGATTAGCTAATCAGGACGGGTTTCTTCTGATGTTTGCATACCTGCAACAACACGTGTAACAACCTTGTCGCTCACATCAACGTGCAGGGGTTTGACCAGCCGAGCCTCTTCATTATTCCACTGCCAGACTTTGCCGTCATCGGCAAGACCAAGAATATGTGCTCTGCCGGTCGAGAATTGGCTGATGGCAGTGCTGGGTTCATGGCGATCTTTGGTGGTTGGCGGATATGCTGACGGGAAAGTCAACCTTTTCGCTTGAGATGTGGCACGGTTCCTATCACGACCCCGATGGACGCTGCGTGTCATGAAGGCTGAGGATGGGTCTATGCCTCCACACAAGTACATATTACCAATCGAGTTGAGCAGTGTGGTCGACCAACCTCTGCCCATGAGTCAGATGTGAAGCATGCATTACGCGTGCTAGTATGAATCTGTACTGACCCACATTGGACATCGGCAACAACGCCAACAGGTTCTGTCATATCATCTAAAAGAACCTTCTTCGGCCATCCAATGTTTCGAGCTTTGACGTCTGCCCAGTCATGATACCCGGTCGAAGCTGGCCCCGTGGCTACGAAGCCATGGCCAAGATTTCCACAGCCATTGCTACCCCATGTGTACAGCTGTGTCTGAGTCCTCAGTCTCCGATACAGCCATTGCCAGCGAGCTCCATCTGCCTGGAGGAGCGGCTGGGGCGGGATGCGAAAAGTGGTACGAGTGAGAATTCGCCAGTAATTGGGGTCTTGCCGATAGGTGTGGAGTGTTTTGGTGCAACTAGTTAAAGCAAGGAAGTCGGCAGCATCGAGGTATGGGAAGATGGTGTAGAGTACGTCGGTTGCTTGGACTAGGTGAGTAGAGAGGCATCCGGAATAAAGGAGCTACTTACGGAGGTCCAGTAAGGCTGTCATGGCTGATGGAGATATACACGAGAAAGCAGTTTGTTCAACTGAACTTCATCGAGGGGCAGTGCGGGAAGTGGGGCGGCTAGCGGTTTTGGCATATGCGGAATTAGGATATGCGGAACCGGTGCGACTCGCCCTACCGGCAACTTCGTATACGGTATAGAAAGTAAGAATAAGGTATATAGATTACGGCCGAACCACTGTTTCACCGGGCACCAAAACCAGAACAAAAGAACTAAATATAGACTGCGGATTGAAAATAAAATTTCTATAAAACTTATAATATTCGTTTTTTCGTTAAATTTCTATACAGTCTTAGAAATTTTCTAAAAAAAAAAATAGAGAGACGAAAGTAAAATCTGTTTAATATATCGCATCGGTTTCGTATATTCTAAAACCAATGCGACTCGTTTGATATAGTAAGATTTACGTTCTTTTCTCTTGACGAATTTACTTAGATACTCTTGTCTGACAAAAAACTATTAAATAAAAATTTTAACTTAAAGCGTTAATATAAAATTTATAGACTATAAATAAGTTATCTACTATCTTCGGTTATTGCTCCTTAGTGTACTAGGCTAATTTCAGACTAGTTAAGAATTGTTTATTGGTTTCTGAAGCGGCTGGTAGGGAGGTAAAATCTGTGCCAAGCGAGTCGCACTGGTTTCGCATATGCCAATTACCTAGCGGCCGTTTGCACACGCTTGGCATGTGAGGGTCAGCCCAGAGGAACCAGATGTTCCAAAAGGAATTGGAGCAGTGCTTCTACCCAGCTGGCTACCGGGTATCCTGCTACACGACTGCCACATTTTCATTCCCGGTGTCATACTCAATGCTGAAACATTGAAGGAGACGGTAAGACGGAGTTCGTACGGTTGGGTGTACTTTAAGCTGTGAGTAGAGAGAGTATCATGATCGTGGAAAGAACGACTCTTGACAATGCCCAATATACTGTGAACGGACAGAGCTCGAAAGACCAATTTGGTTTGTCTTTCCGACTGGATTGTTCTTGAATGCATCTCATGTACATGTGGAATGGCTTCGCATGTTCTCTTACGTCCTGTTCTCAATGTCCGTTTGTTTCTTACAATTCTTTTCGTCGTCGATACTGGATGCCCCCAGGATTCGATATTACCCAGTTCAGTCCGGAGCTGCCTCTCTTTCCGACAGCGGTCAATCCCGATCCCTGTTGCTCCAAATTACTGATAGCAACACACGAATGTCTTCCCTTGGTCAGACTGACCACATCGTCAATTGGAGGCGAATGGTTCCCCGAGCCTGGATGCCGCCAAATTCGTGGCCGTGGCCAAAGAACAACAGCAAGATGATACAGCGACTACTCACAGTTGCATTGATCTTGTGTCAAGAGCTTTACCCCAAGCCTGTCGCAGCTTGCCTTCGGACCATCCATGAGATCCGATTCCGAACGCATGGTCATTGAAGGCTGAACCGGGTCTGTATAGGGTGGGTTTGAATTCTTCAGTCATCGCGTACTGTCGATGGGATACTTCTCGTCATAAACCAGCATAGCGATATTGACACAGACACAAAGTGCAATTAAAGAGTGCCAGGCCCGTGATTAGTATATCCGGGTCGAATTGGCAATCGAATTGGCAATCGTTTGACGATCTTCCGGGTAATCTTGTCATGGAAACCCACATCGGCATCTCATGTAGCACGTTCTGTAGGTTCATCGGGGAGGTGGCGCATATGTCATCGTCGGTGGACTTGCGTAAGCTGTACTGGCTGGGCCAGCATGCCTTCTGATCAGCTCTTCTCGGTCACGAACTTCTCTCTCGTCCTGCATGATTACGCAACAGCAGCAGCATAACGACTTCAAGCAGTCCGATGCGAAATCTCCTTCGATTGAGTAAAGCTTCCGGACACGAGCTCGTTGAATAGATGCAAGGACCCCTTGAACGAATGTAAGCTCAACATTGAGGTAATGTTTTCTGTGGCATTACTCACATTGGAATCCGCAAGCAAGACCCATCAATCCACAGCTGCCGTTGCAAGTCTTGTATCCCAAAAGGTTGGTAGCATCCTCCTTTTGCGTCTTTCGAGAAATTCTATACTGTGTTTTGCCGTACACTATGCATGGACAGCACAGACCAACGCAGCACAAGGTGTCCACCTCACACAATCCATGTTTCCAATCAGGTTCTACCGTTGCATTGGGATGCGCTACCTGTCCCGGACGATGGTTGTCCAGAGCCGCATTAGGACCAGCGAGTGAATTGGGATTATATATGAGAGGCGGCTTGTCCACATCTGGTTTGATGACTTCCGCATCACCTTTCCGCTGCTGTGGATCAGCGCCTGATGTGGGTGCCGGTGGTGAAGGATTCACAGGCTCTCTCGCCTTTTTTGGATCGGTGGTGGCTCCAGAAGTGATGTTCGGCTGTTGAGGCGCAGGCTGTTGAGGCCCAGATTGCTGTCGATCGATTTGTTCAGCGACTGGCGCAAAGTATGCAGGATGGGTTTCATGTGGTCCTGGCAGATTATATGGCGAGCCCGTCCGCTCTAGCGGCAGCTTTTCGACTGGGTACTGGGTCACCACTTGTGGCTGAGGGAAGCTTGGGAAGGCCTGGTAACCATCAGGCGGTGATATGGGAGACTCGTCGATAACGGAATTGGGCGGACTCGAGAATTCCTGGAATATGGGCCGTTGTGCTTCGCGAGGTGTCTCCTGCCATGAGAAGCGTTGGTTACGAGTGCTGGTGTTACTCGTTTGCAGCTGACCAGGGGTTGGCCGAAGTCTCTCAGCAGGTTGTCCGGCTGCTGGCGGGTTGTTTGATGACATTGCGCAACTTCTCGTCGGATCGTGGTAGTCGAGGATGCCGAATTCCTCTCGTTTCAAGGTACGAACCGGTTGCCAACGATCTGAGATAGATCATAGCATGTTAACAGCTTAGGAGGTAGGCTGTGCTTTCAACACCTGCAGGTCAGGTCTCGGTCTCATCTGCCGCAAAAGGGCGGGACGCATGCGTGTAAGCGCCAGCTAAAGATGACAAGCTCTTTTAGACCAGTCTGAATCTGCAGCAATGATTGGCAGCTTGCCGTCGCTAAGAGATGGCATCGGGCCAGCAGCCCAATCCGTCACACAAGTAATGAGGAGCCAAGCACCTGGGGCACCAACGATGTGACGGAGCACCCAAGCATGTTCTCATCACAACACAACACTGGATCAATGCCCTGAAGATATGAACTCCTATTGGTAATCACCGCGCTATGAAGCCCTTTGGCTATGACGCTATACAGACAGCCATCCGAAATGCATCTGAGACTCCTATTCAATGCATGTCGCCTGTGAGACATCGTCGAAATTCCCATCATTCCGTCGTATATACAATATCGCATTCCGATACCAGTGGCTCGGTCGGTATTATGTGCATTGCGTAGACCGCCGCAACAGGAGGAGGAAGTGTGAGACCGGATGATAGTTATTGAAATAAAGAGAGCCGTCCATATGCTGATGTAGATGCGGTCAATAGAGATTGCCTTTCGGTAGTGCCGTGAAAAAGATGGTGAGAGGAATGGTGATAATCAGTGCCCACGCTTCTGCCTGCCGAACGATCCTATTCTGCATAAAGTGCAGTCCCTGTTCCTGGGTGGGAACCTCCTTTTCGAAGGTCTTTCGGAATATGGATTTCATGCCGTATCGGTCCATCCATGTCTCCTTGTCCCATGTGTTCGGTGGTCCAAAGAGTTCCATTTTGACGGGCCATCGCGACTTTGTCTCCTCGTAGAGCACCTTGGAGTGTCGCAGCGCTGCTTCCTCGTCCGATGCTCCGTATCTGCGCCCTTGCTCATCCATCTCCCATGGCCGGACTTCTCGGGTATGGCGCCGGAGAAGAAGGACGCAGAGACCCTGGTATGCGGCGATCAGGTTGGTGATGCCGAACCACCACTCCAGCGCAGCCAGTATCCGATACCACCGTGAGACGTGTGAAAGGGTCAGGAGGATGGCAATTGCAAAGCCAATGATGATGTTGCATACAGCAAACGTCCGAAGGAATATAGTCCATGGCTTGTTCCCGTTGCAGATACTCCATCGCACAAAATTCGGGTGAGACTGATTGCGCAGTGTCAAATCCAAAACCTTCTTTATTGGATGGAAGGCAGAAGGATGGGTGGTACGGCGAAGGGCGTATAACACAGCGGCGCGGTCCTCGTGGGAAAGATTCAATTCGCGAGGAGCCCCCGGAGCTAAATAATGGGTTATGACTCGATTGATCTCCAGCCGGAAGGGCTGAGCGTTATTTGATCTTCGCTGATGGCCGTCTGGTGGTTTGCCTTCGGCCAAAGGGATTTCGGAGAATTTCAAAGTTCCCAACGTTGCTGTGTAAGGTGATGGCTGGTCTCCTCTCGATGGATCCTCGATGAGCGATGCGTTGGAGATGTCCTCTTGTTCTATCGCATCGAAGTCCTTGACCCCTAGGATCGACAGTGTTTTATCACTGCCGCCAATTGCAGAATAGTTGGAGTTGCCAGAATGTCGCGGAGAGGACTGTGGATCATCAAAAATCCAGTTTGGCGACAAAGCTGTTTCTTCTGGAGGTGCATTCCGAAAGCGTTGGTGGTAATCGACAAGCCACAGGTAGAATTGGAGGTTCTCGGCGTCGTTTGTAACATATGCAAGGTAATCGATGAAATCTTGTAAGGAGCATGGCTATGAAAGTCAATCAGTTGCTTAGACATCGGTAAACGATGCAAACTGACATACCGGCAGAGCTTTATTCGATATTATGCGTTCAAAAGACAGATCCGGTGGGATTTCACTTTTGCATTCGTTCGTTTTCTCGACATACTTCTGGCACTTTTGTAGATTGAGGGGACCTTCGTTCTTGGGTCGATAGTCAGGCTTTTTGTAGAATAAGATGCTCATTTTCCGCGACTGATGCAGGAGGGTGTTCCATGTAGGAGATTTACCCAAGAGTATAGCACACACAGAGGGGTTGAGTACTGGTTACTGAATCGATCGGGGCAGTGTAGAGAGAGTCATAGAGAGAAGGCTAGAGGGAGCTGTTGGTACGTACCCATTTATTGGATGGAAACAAACCAACGGTGCAGAAGGTTGGTTGCCACCAGTGCACCCCACACGACTGGTGTCCGGAGATGAGGACGCCTTGGGCGATGGGTTGGAAATTTGATCACGGCACGGTGCAGAGCCAGCATCAGGGGACTCGAAAGCTTCACTCGCGATCAAACGAATCGGAAATGACAACCACAACGGGTGACGATAGCCGGCTCTAAGTGAAGTAGCGTTGAGCTTAACCTGCGTGATTTCGAACGAAGGCTTGATCTACGCTGCACGTACATGGAAAAGGATGCGAGTTCGTTTGCGGCACGGCCCTTGGCAGCATCGGTAACCTGAAGATCTCGACTTGTCCGCAGGCTGTCCACCACCACAGCAATCTTTAACGGTTGTGGTGTGCTGCCGAAGACGAAGCCTTCTCAGCTTACAGCCTCTGCGAATAGCCCTAGCGGTGTTGGTGTCGTCAGCACTACCACCATCTTAGGGTGTATCATGCAAGGTACACGTGGTAATAACGTGCCTCGGAACCAAGCGGGAAGGAATGACATAATCACGAGCTGTCCTGCATTTGACCCATGGAACCACCGCCACAGTCTCGCAGGGACTCGACGCAGGCAAAACGTTCTTGCGGACGAATGAACTATTGATGCGGCTCTGTGCCACCGACTCTTGTCCGAATACCACCGAGTTCAATTGGGGTTGGACCGATTTCGAACTGCATAGAGATACTCCGTACATTTGTTCACATTCTTCATCGACATATGACCCAAAGGATCTATCTCTGATTGGGATTTATTTTGATGCAGATTCGATGTCGTTGATCGAAGAATTTGATCGAACAATTACTTCCACTAGATTGTAGTCTTACGATTCACTCTGTGAACCCGTGGCGTTTTCTTTGCCAGGACGGTTTTCAGCCTTTACGGATCGTCAGTTGACTGAACATGAAGGAAGTTGAATATTTCGAAGTACCTGAGGACGTCCAGGGTCGACTGATCCTTTGACTTTGGCCGTCTCCACGACACCTTCTCCCTTTTTGCTTTTGTCTGGATTATTGTCCATATCGGTAGAATGTTTGGTATTGGTATTCGAGAGTCCTTCCTGTTTCTGAGATGTCGTATTAGACCCGCTTGGTGATTTAGAAGGCGCGGCCTAGTGTTCGATCAGTTACGGCGTCGGCTTCCAACGCGGGGAGAAACGATACCTTGTCACTGCCTCCAGAGTCCCCGCCTTCCAATCGCCCCTGTTCTTTTCCGTAGTCGCTCTCAATCCTCTTCTTGTTGAAACCCTTAGCGTCGGGTATATGTTTTCTCGTATCCCCTTGCTCGCCTTCTCTCGTGCCTCCCGAAGTTGCTCCCTTGAATTGTACCCCTTCGACATTTGACCCACTGTCTTCCTCATACGCACCGGCCTTTGAGTCCTCTCCACCCGAGCTTTCGGGACTTCCTTGTCCGGCATCTTGTACAGAATGATCGGTCCTGGGCCGGTCATCAGAACCTGAACCTGCACTCTGACCCTCAGAACCGTCTTCACTTCCGTCCTCTCCTTTGGACTCGCCGTCGGAAGCATCTTCGCCGCCTCCGGGCTTTTCGGCCTCTGAATCTTCGTCCCCCTCAGACCTCTCCTCGCCTTCACCTGCACCTTCATGGCCATCCTTCTCACCGTGGTCGCCGTGCCCTCCTTCATCGTGCCCGTGGCCTGAGCTTTTGTTCAATTGGGGTTGGATGAGGTAGCCGACAGAAGGTATAGTGACCAATGCGGCGCCGATGGCCCTATCGATGAGGTTAAATCATGTTGTGAATTCCAAGCAGCTGGAACACAGAGATTGACCAATCAGGGTATAACGGGTCCATCATGCAAACCAAGTTTCGATTACCTACCAGGGAAGATCGCTAGACGACTTGTGGCTGGCATGTCCCTCAGATGCAGGGTAATTTCGCCGTTGTATTTGTTGCCATGACCGGGTACGGGTGACAGCTCGTACACGGCGGGTGGAGGTGTTCAATAGTCCTGTTGCTAACCGGGTAGATGCCCTGGGGACAACCATTGTGACAGGATGGAGGACGATATACACGATATAGAGCCCCTCAGAGCTTGATCGTCCGACGTCTTGGTTGCTGAGTAGTCTATTGAACACGAAATGATGGTGAAAGCCGCGGACCGCTTTTGAGATGGAGCTCTTGCTCGTCGTAGCTTCGGTTTTCAGACGCCAGGTCCATCACGTTAGTGGCTTGGCGCCATTACGTCGGTTCTGAGGGTACGTAGATCTTCTGTCGACATCGTTGACCTGCAGCACAGTGCTGCCTGACACAAATGATAAATAGGTAGTTATTTGTCGAGTATGCTACATATCCCGGTCAAGCCTGATCTTCCTCTGTCACTGCCTTGAAAGCTAGCCACTGGAAACTGTAGTTCAGTTCAATCATTTCCTTATCTTACGCTGCTTTTCAACGAAAAGTCATAATCCTTTACCACCCTGGAATTTTATGAATCACATCGAGTCTCTTGACCAAATCAACCATGGCACCAGCTACAGGCCCATCGAATGCTACCCCAGCTGCTATTGGGGCTCTGTTACCCAAGCTAGGCGACGCAGATGCAGATATACGATACATGTCATTGAACGACCTGGATAGCATATTGAGATCCGGTGCTCCAGGCTTTCTTCTGAACGACTACCATATGTGCGCGAAGACGGTAGAATGTCTTCTGAAGACGTTGGATGATATCAATGGCGAGGTGCAGAATCAGGCTATTAAATGGTAAGGCGGATAACTTCCCAAAATGACCCGAGCTGAATGTCGCTATATAGTGTTGGTTCGTTGACGCAGAAGGCCCCATCAGACCTTTTAGCACCAATGATTGAGAAGCTCTCCACTCTCAAAACAACAAATTCCATTGATAACTCGATACCTGCTACTGCGCTACGTACCTTCCTTACCTCGTTCTCGCGACCGATCGTTGGTGTCCAACCTACGAAAACAACCCAAGACGCCTACTCTGCAATTAGCAAGGTTCTTATACCTCGATTAGTCGGATTTGTTGTTATGTCGCACGGCGTGAAGAATCAGGGGAGCCCACCACCTGGTATGCTTGAGGTTCAGGAAGACAATACTGTCGACAATGATGCGATCGATGTCCTTATTGAGTTGATCAGATGCTTCGGGCCGATGCTGCAAGACCCAGAGAAGAAGGCGCTGCAAAAGTCTACCATGGCCATCTTCGCTCATCAACGGACGAGTACGGTAGCAAAGAAGAAGGCGGTCGCTGCGATTTCGCTATTAGCTCTGTACATGTCCGACGCCTTACTGAGCTCTTTCATCTCCAACATAATAGAGAGCTTCAACGCACCGCATCTAACAGCTTCTCAGCATCGGCTGCTCATCACCATGATCGGATCACTTGGGCGTACAGTTCCTCAACGATTCGGCCGCTACGTGAAAACTCTTGCTCCGTTAATCTTGAATACCCTAAGCGGACAGGAATATCAATCCGCATTGGAAGACGCTGCTGAAAATGGCGCGGCTGACGCCGAAGCTGAGGAGGTTCGAGAAGCTGCTCTGCTTGCGCTCGAGGCTTTTTTGCTGTCTTGTAGCAATGACATGCGACCGTACACTGACGATGCGATCGAGGCTGCTCTCCGATTCGTCGGCTACGACCCAAACGTGGCAGGAAACGGAGATGATGAGGAAATGGGGGGTACACAAGAAGACCAAAATGAAGATGATGAAGCTGATCTGATCGGAGAAGACGAAGAGGATTTTGAGGAAGAAGGAGCCATGAGTGATGACGACGATGCTAGCTGGAAAGTAAGACGGTGCGCGGCCAAGGCGCTCTATGCCATCATCTCGACGAGGAGCAATGGAGATCTGTTGGATAACGGAACACTCTACCAGAAAATTGCGCCAGTCTTGATAGGTCGCTTTCAAGAAAGAGAAGAAAACGTTCGACTCGAAGTACTGAGCACCTTGACAGCTCTGGTACGCAAGACTTCTGACAATACAATGACCCTGTTCACATTTGCAAGGGAGACCGAGTTTGAGCTCACTTCAACCGTTGAAGCCCGGTCGCGAAAGCGCCGGCGACTTGGTAGTGATGCAACGCTTTTCGAGTCTCCAATTCACTCCTTGTCAATGTCTGGGTTCAAATCTCCGGACGCTTCGCCGCCACCCAGCTCAGGCCCAAGAGCTGACCTTGCACGGTTAAGTGGCTCCATAATCCGAGGAGTTTCAAAGCTGCTTAAGCAAAGCACACTGGCTACAAAGCAGAGTGGGATTGCACTCTTGCGCGAAATGGTGACGGTACAGCGCGGTGGGCTTTCGGAGCACTTTTCGAGAATTGCTGAGCCATTGGTTGACGCGATCAAATCATCTAACGGAGGTTCAAGTTCACAGTCAATTGGAACAGCAGCTTCGGCAACCGGTGGTAAGTTACGTATTGAAGCCCTGCAACTTCTGATCGCAATATGCGATAACCACTCGTCGACAATCATCACGCCGTATGCTCCAAACCTCGTCCCAGCGATGACGGCAGCCGTCCGAGACAAGTATTTCAAAGTTTCCAGTGAAGCAATATCGGCTGTCGAGAGTCTAGTCAAAGTACTTACACCTCCAAGATCAGGGGGTACTG
The DNA here is from genome assembly GCA_011316305.1 of Rusavskia elegans. NCBI lineage: Eukaryota > Fungi > Ascomycota > Lecanoromycetes > Teloschistales > Teloschistaceae > Rusavskia > Rusavskia elegans. Next base: position 116,486 of record SAUG01000113.1, read on the forward strand.
GGCAAGCCAACCGAAAATATGTTGGACAGCTGTATGATGTGGTCTTGGATCGAGCTGTGGCATTCGACGCTGACGTGGAGGTTCGGCAGCGCGCTATACATGCTTTGGGTGTCTTGCTTGCGCGAGGATCCGAATCCAGCAAAGGTAGTATATTGTCCGAGAGCCAGAGGGCCAAAGCTACGGGGGTGTTATTTGACCGCTTGAAGAACGAGACAACCCGGATGTCTGCTGTAAGAGCCATCGATATTTTCTTGACTTCGTTCGAAGATGCCAAGGTCATCGAAGAAAAGTGGGCACAGGACGTTGCACTCGAACTCGGTGCGCAACTGCGTAAGGCAAATCGTGGCCTGCGAGGAGCGAGCCTGACGGCCCTTCGAGATTTGGTAGGGAACCCTGCCGCCCTGAACTATCTCAACGACACGACAGTCGAGGCTCTCAGTGGAATGCTGTTGCCTCTTGTCAGCTCGAATGACCTGAATCTTCTGGGTATGTCTCTCATCATTCTTTCGAAACTCGTACGACGGAGTTCGAAATGCGTGGTGAACCAGGGCCTTAACAGCACTTTATGTGAGATTGTGATCACGTCCCTTGCGGGTGCAGTCCTAGATGCATTTCTGGTACTCCTGAAAACCATTGGGGAGCAGGGAGTGGGACAAGAACTTATGCAAAACCTGCTCCAGAACGTAGGAGTCAACGGAGACCCGGCGATAGTGGGCAAGGCCATCGGCACGCTCCTGATCTCCGGAGGACCATCGGTTGGGGTCAAGCTTGACGATTTTGTCACCGAACTACGATCGGCCCCGGACGACAAGCGGAGATGCCTGGCTCTCTCAGTACTTGGTGAAGCGAGCCTGCGTCTGGGATCCTCGTCTCCGCTTAAGCCTGAGCTGTTCACCAAATACTTCAGCTCCAAATCTCAGTCCTTGCCGCGTGCAGCTGCCACGGCCCTTGGCAGAGCTGGAGCTGGGAACATCGATGCGTACCTGCCTGTCATCCTTTCAAGCACCAGTCAGAGTGGCAGCTCGCAATACCTGTCACTACATGCCACCAAGGAAATCCTCCAATTCAGCAGCCAAGCGCGTGCTGACATATCACCGTACACGAAACAGATCTGGGAGAAGCTGCTAGCAGCCTCGCAAGCAGAGGATAGCCGGGCTGTGGGAGCCGAATGTATTGGCCGACTGACGGTCATCGAACCCAAGACATTCCTCCCCTCGTTAAAAGTTGGTGCTCAAGTCCTGATGACAAGGCATTGATTGCTGATCTACCACATCTAGGGACATCTTCGAGACGCAACACCTTCCGTGAGGGGTACGGCGATCCAAGCGGTCCGGTTCACGCTATCCGACAGCGATGAAGGGTTCGACGAGGTGCTGAAACCATTGCTGGTATCCATGCTTACTACCATGCTCAACGACGAAGATCTCGAGAATCGACGCTTGGCGTTGGGCGCACTGAACTCTGCAACGCACAACAAATCAGAAATGATCCTCTCCGATCTCGCCAATCTCGTGCCGCTCGTGATGAAGGAATCGAAGGTCAAACCCGAGCTGGTCCGTGAGGTGCAAATGGGCCCATTCAAGCACAAGGTTGACGATGGCTTGGAAGTTCGAAAGGTGTGATGCTGCTCCGCGAGATCAAGAAGGACGATTCTAACCACAATGACAGAGTGCCTATGAGACGTTGTACACACTTATGGAAGGAGCGTATTCGCGCATCGGCCCGATGGATCTATTCGACCGGATCCTCGCCGGTCTTGAAGACGAGCATGAGATCGAGGTGCTGTGTAACCTGATGCTGACGAAGCTCGTGGTGCTCGATGCCGAAGAGACAGCTCGACATTTAGACTCAATCGCCGAACGGTACCGTAAGATACTTGACTTCAAGCCCAAGGACAATGCGGTCAAACAGGAAGTGGAGAAGCTTCATGAAGCCAAGAAAGGGGTCCTGAAGGTCACGCTGCTACTCAACGATGTGGTACCAGCAAACGTGAGCTCAGGAGGCAACCTCCAGAGCGAAAAATGGAGACAATATTGGGATTGGGTGGTCAAGGAATTCCGGGCTCAGTTGACGAGTGTGGAGCAGGAGGTCAAAAGTCAAGCAGCATAGCGCCCGCCCCTGGTTTGGGTATCTGCATGTGAGGTGTTTGCTGCATTATAATCAATTGGTAGGTTCAACTCAGGATTTTCCCTGGCTCCCGTGAATTGCCATTGGTCGAGAGGGCGGTTTGTATACATAAGCTTGAAGCGATTCCTGTCGGCGACAAGAAATGCAAGCTCATTGTCACTACCGATCAGGCATGACGTTCTCAGCAGGAAGGTTTTGGAGATGAGTATTCGCGCGTCTCGTCAGCAGCAAAATCGGGTCTGTATTAGACCTCGGAGTAAGGTAGTTGAGCCCCAGAAAGGCCTAGCGTTCGACCTGAGTCAGAGTGAATTGACGATCTCAGATCAGCGTAAGGTACATCTGGAAGAGGCGTTCAAAGCGATGTCTAAAGTACAGCCGCGCATTATTTGAGTCGCGCTTGGATCGTGAGAAACCAAAATGTAGAGTGCGCACCTTATACGACTGTGCTCACCCAGTCAGCAGATTTGTATCGATTGAACAGAGCTTCGCACCAGGAGCAATATTCCTTGGTCATGGGGGTTGGTTATAAATAAGTTGGATGGATAGTGGAGGAGGGGCATTTCTCTTCTCGTGCATCATTCATTTAATTGACTTATAATAATTGACCCCACACGTTTCAAACACCCCAGATCAAGCTGCTTTCAACCTACCTTAAGGTATACCTACCTACCTCATTCCTCTTTATTGTCCCTGGCGCTTCTCTCTTCGCGCCTTTCAATTCAGAGAAGCCATTGTTGGGTGTCTGCAGCGCTCTCGGTGGGATTGAACAAGTCCTCTATCTGGTCCCATCCTCTGCTCCCTCGAGCTCCTATCTACTGCTCGCAGTAAGTCGCCTGTCTACAGATCCATTGGCCTTCGTTTGGCCCTCAAGCATGCTGCAACCCATTTCTGTACAGCACTCCATGTTATTGCACCCGCTAATTCCAGCTTAGATCGTTCCCTATTCCTTGCCCTTGGTCCGCTTCCTACGTTACGCCTACAATACGTGACCTGAACTCATTCATCCCTCCGCCCTGTTGTCTGTTCGGCCGAACCTCTAGGCTACTATAGAGCTGTAGCCGGAGCACTCGCGTCATAGGCACAAGCCTCCGAAAATCTTGCCCCGGCAGCAGTCAACCCTCTCTACCTTCTCTCCTGGTCGCCCGTTGTTACCAACACATCGAGTCGAGCATACAATCTGCTCGTCACCTCGCTATACTCAATACCCCGTCACCAACGCTTACTGATCCTTTCGCTTCACTAGGGTTCTCGGCAGTCCACAGGACGTAGTCTTCCGGACGTAAGACAAGCTGGCAGGGAACAAGAGGAGAAGCCACTCCAGCCAGGGAGGTGGTCTTTTGAACAGAATGTTTGGTAATTCAAGCAGCCCTACGAAAGAAAGCCATAACGCGCCTGTCGCCGAGCACCCCTTGTCAAAGCCAACCATAGGACCGGGGAGTATCCCTGACGGGGTTTCCCTCAAGACAGACGATGAGGCGGAATCGGGTGGTGAAAAGCGAAACAGTATCAGTGCAAGCTCAACAAGTCGCAAGTCGCAGGAAGATGGTAGCCCAACGACCGAGAAGAAGCGTCGAAGTAGCGGAGTCGCCAAAGCCAGTGCACTTTTCTCGAGTGCCAAGAATTCGCTCCATATTCATGGGTCCTCGAACAACTCGAATCCGGACAGTCCATTGACACCTCAGCCAACTGCCATCCAAAAGCTGGGTAAGACTGACCCGGCCCTCAGCGTACCTCAAGGTTCCCTCAACAATAGCGCAGGCGAATCGCGCCCCGGCCCCAGGTCCACTTTTCGCGTGGGTGTCACAGAGGACAAGAACAAAAAATGCAGGCGTACAATGGAAGACACGCACGCTTACCTCTATAACTTTCTCAGCACCCCTGCCCCTACCATTGGCGCCGAGACAGATTCACCATCAAGTAGCAAGCGAAGCTTGGGGCCCAGAGAACCCGACGAGTTGACTCACAGTTCATCTCAGTCCTCCCACGTGGTGGAGACCGACAATGGCTATTTCGCGATCTTCGATGGGCATGCTGGTACCTTTGCTGCAGACTGGTGTGGGAAGAAGCTTCACGTTCTGTTAGAGGATATGATACGGAAGCATCCCAACACGCCCGTTCCGGAATTGCTGGACTCCACCTTCACCAGCGTGGACCAACAGCTCGAAACACTCCCTTTGAAGAACAGTGGATGTACAGCAATCTGCGCCGTTCTTCGATGGGAAGATAGGATTCCCAACTCTCAATCAGCAACGGGGTCTACCGCGATTGCACCTGCGGCCGCGGCGGCCGTGAGGGCTGTCAACGCCGAAAATTCGAACAGCAGCTTTGCCCCTGAACCTTCGCAGAACCTGACACCAGAAGCCAAAGCGTTGGTCTCCAGTTCGACGACGTCTACGGCTATTCCCAAGCTCCAAGAAACTGCAAGCCGTCAGCGAGTCTTGTATACTGCAAACGTAGGGGACGCGCGCATTGTGCTGTGCCGTAACGGCAAAGCGCTCCGTCTCTCGTATGACCACAAAGGCAGCGATGAGAACGAAGGAAAGCGAATATCAAACGCAGGGGGGCTCATACTCAACAACCGGGTCAATGGCGTTCTGGCCGTGACACGCGCGTTGGGCGACTCTTACATGAAGGATTTAGTCACCGGCCATCCATATACTACGGAGACGGTCATACAACCGGACATTGATGAATTCTTGATATTAGCGTGCGACGGTGTCAGTAACCCTTTGCCCATTCCTTTTCGTGAGATCGATTGTACTGACAGACGAGCAGCTCTGGGACGTATGCTCCGACCAAGAAGCAGTAGATCTCGTCCGAAATACGCAAGACCCTCAAGTAGCGTCGAAGCAGCTGGTGGACCACGCGCTCGCTCGCTTTTCTACCGATAATCTCTCCTGCATGCTTGTCCGCTTTGACGGTAAGGCAGTCCAGCAGACGGTGGAACGCAAGGCCGAAGCCATCGGCGTGGAAGGAGATCCGCCTACGAAGCAAGGTGGCATCAGCGAAGCCGACGCCATCGTCAAGGAAGCTCGGAAAAGCATGGGAGATTTGGCCAAAGGGGAGGAATTCGAGGAAACCAAGCGCAGGGTTTCGCAAGACATCATTCGTGAAGAGGTGGAAAGTGAGCCTGGGCCCGAATTGGATCCGGAAGGGGCGAAGCACTTTGAAGTGGTAAAACAAGGCAGTAACTAAACGTCTGTCTCCCTTCATGGGCACCCAGCCATTGCACACCTAACCTTGGGGCATCGATTCATCTCTGGGGACTGCGGTCAGAGATTTGGGCGTTCTACTACTCTGTCTGGCATTGGTTGTGATAAGGCATTGGCAGAAATTGTTGCGGCATCAGTCTAGGCATGTGTTGGCTTTGCTGGTAGAGCCGTCTTCGAAGGAGCGGGAGTTAGCTGTCTGTTATATGAAGGGACGACGAAACCTCGAGCATTTGCAAGAGATCTTTTGATAGCCATGAATCTAGACTGGCTTTTGACGGACAGTGCGACTTTGAGACAGCTGACAGTTGGCATGGTATAAAGGAGCAACGATGAGGCTGGAGAAATTCAAGAATCAAGAAAACGGAGTGCAACTAATGAAAGGACTCTCGATACTTCAGTACCGTAGTCTTTAGGTTTTGAGGTGGTCCGGATTAGGCAAGCGCTAGAGGAGCTGATCCCTGCGAGCTTATCGGAGATTTATTAAAGCTGATCCTGGAAAAAGAAATAATGTCACGACTTCCAACTTCCATCTTCATGTGCCATTGACAATCGTCATGAGGTCTGTCATGAAGCCCTCTTTGCTCTCGAACGCATTCCGATCTGCTTCGGCATGCATTCGGAGCACTCAGCGAAGTCTGACGACCACTCACCGTCCTCGCTCAAAACAGCTTCCACGCGCTGCAATCAGATCTTCTTTCTCCCGAGCACAGCTGCAACAAACCTTGAGACGATCATATGCCGATGCTATACCACCTGTTACTAAGAGACGGGGTCGAGGCTTTTTACGATGGAGTTGGAGAGCGGTCTACATCTCCGCCCTGGGTGGTGTCGGCTACATGTCCTATGTGATTTACATGCTGCGCACTCCAGACGAGCAGTTCAACCCCGACCCGTCCAAGAAGACGCTCGTAATCCTTGGTACGTTAATCTCCCATCGATATGTCGTTCAATGGCATGCTGTTAACACCCATTAGGCACCGGCTGGGGCTCGGTTTCTCTTTTGAAAAAACTCGACACGGAAAACTACAATGTCATTGTCATTTCACCCCGGAACTTCTTTCTCTTTACTCCTCTGCTCCCATCATGTACGACTGGAACCATCGAGCACCGATCCATTATGGAACCGATCCGCAATATCTTGCGACACAAGAAAGCTACCGTCAAATACTACGAAGCCGAAGCCACCAAGATCGATTATGAGCGCAAGGTAGTCCACATCAATGACGAGTCGGAGATCAAAGGGGACACCTCTTCTACCGAGGTTCCCTTCGACATGCTCGTCGTGGGCGTCGGTGCTGAGAACGCGACTTTCGGCATCCCTGGTGTCCGCGAACACTCCTGCTTCTTGAAAGAGGTCGGCGATGCACAGCAAATACGCAAGCGCATCATGGACTGCGTCGAAACCGCTAGCTTCAAAGATCAATCCCCAGAGGAACGAAAGCGTCTTCTGCACATGGTCGTTGTTGGCGGTGGCCCCACAGGCGTTGAGTTCGCGGGCGAATTGCAAGACTTCTTCGAACAAGACCTCAAGAAATGGATACCCGAAATCATCGACAACTTTCACGTCACTCTCGTTGAAGCACTCCCTAACGTCCTCCCCATGTTCTCCAAGCAGCTAATTGACTACACTGAATCCACCTTCAAAGAAGAATCTATCTCCATCCGCACCAAAACCATGGTCAAAAAAGTCACCGACAAATACATCGAAGCCGAATTCACCAAACCGGACGGCACCCAACAACTCGAAACCCTACCGTATGGGCTGCTCGTCTGGGCCACCGGCAACGCCCTGCGCCCCGTTGTCAAAGACCTCATGTCCCAGATCCCCGCCCAGAAAGACTCCCGGAGGGGCCTCTCAGTCAACGAATACCTCGTCGTCAACGGCACCGAAAACATCTGGGCCGTCGGCGATTGCGCCATCGCCAACTACGCCCCCACCGCCCAAGTCGCCAGCCAGGAAGGTGCTTTCCTCGCCCGCCTCTTCAACTCCCTAGCCAAAACCGAGACCATCAACCTCGAACTCGCATCCTTGTCCAACCAGCAGTCCAAAGCCCCCAACCCGGCCGCCCGCAACGAGATCTTTGAAAATATCAAAGCGCTCCAGAAGAGCTTGAGACGCGTCAAGCAAATCGGACCCTTTGAATACAGCCATCAGGGCAGTTTGGCCTATATTGGTTCCGAGAGGGCCGTGGCGGATATTAGTTGGTTGAGCGGGAATTTCGCCTCGGGAGGCACTTTAACGTATCTCTTCTGGAAGAGCGCGTATCTGAATATGTGCTTTTCGACGAGGAATCGGGTGTTGGTTTGTATTGATTGGATGAAGGCGAGGCTATTTGGGAGGGATGTCAGTAGGGAGTGAGCGAAGTTGCATGGACGGAGCAGAAGAAGCTACAGGGGTGTGGCGCAGGGATATAATATAGAAGGGGAAACGTTTTTTGAGTGGTGCTGGTAAGGATATTATAGACGGTGGGGCCATTCAAAGCGTACATATTCGACTCACACTGTTTTTTTCGGATTTTTGGCTGTAAGAGTGGAAGAAGTGATAGATTTTCTGGGCTGGTGATAGATTTGATCTTTTCTACTCATTCAAACTGCCCTTTCATCTTCTCGCTTACTGTCACCTCACTATGTCCTGGAACTTCTAGGAGCAGGCTTGCGGATAAGACTCTCACGGATCGATAGAGAATAGGGGTAACTACAGTAATCCGGTAATGAAGACTTTTATAGCCCACCGTTCTTCTGTTGCAAGCCCCAAAGACTTTCCACAATCAACTTATTGACCTCCTTTTTCCAATCCCCTCCTCACATCACCGTATCCAATCCCCCCCTTCCTTGCATCAACATATCCAATTCCGCTTTCTCTTTTTTACTAACCTCCCACCCTTCTCCCCTGTCTAGAATGTTCATCATCATCATCGTCCAACGATCACGAACACAAATTATCACCGCCCCCCACCGCCACCCGCAGCAGCCGCCCCCCTCGTCCTCTTCCCCACCGGCATCACGCCGCCCATGACATCCTTCACGACTCCGATCTCCTTGACCCTTCTTCTCCCGCTCTCACTATCGCCCGCACCCTCACCGCTACCAATACCGCCGCCTAATTTCCTAGCCACCTTCGCCCTCCAGGCTAATGCGTCTGGGTCCTCGTAGCCCAGCTGCGTCATTTGCAGTTGCTCGTTTTGGGTATCCTGTTTCTGGCGTTCGTTGTCGTCGTCGGAAGGGTAGTGCGATAGGAGGAGGTGGTTAGAGTTGAGGTTGGAATCAGAGATAGAATTATAATTCGAAGTCATGGTATTGGATATACCCGTCGTGTAGCTATTCGTTTGGTTTTGCTGACCAAAGATGCTGCTGTTTGGATTCGCATATGAATGCGTCGCGGGTTCTACAGGCGTGCCTATCCCGTCCGTGTTGACGGTGTCGACGCTGCTTGCGCGGCTGATACTGAGGTTGCTTGCGTTTGAGGGGGCGCGGCCGAGGAGTTGGCGTTTTCGACGGACGTGCGGGCGGGGTGGGTTTTGAGGGACGGTGGAGGGGCCGGATGAGCGGGCGGTTTGGTGATGGGCGAGGAGGGAGGAGATGGCTGAGGAGAGGGAGGAGTCGGAGGAGAGGGCTTTGGTGAGGGGGGTGGGTTTGGAAGGGGATGTTGAGGATTTCGGGGGTGAGGAGTTGAGAGATATTTCTTGTAGAGGGGGAGGAGGTTTGGGGAGGGTGGGTTTGGGGGCGTCTGATGGTGGTGGAGGGGTCGGGGTGTTCTTTTTGTGTTCGGCTGCATCTTCGTGGCTGGCTGCTTCTTCGTCCTTAGTATCGGGTTTGCTAGTTGTTGACTTGACTTTACTATCTGCAAGTTTTCGCGCGCCTCGACCTGGGCTTTGATTTTTGCTGACATTAGTATTGTGTTTGGTGTCGTCCTCGTCTCGGACAAAATCTTGCTTCAGAGCTCCTGGAGTAGACCTTTTTGAGTATGGCTGGGCGAAGTAAGGACCAAACGGTTTAAGTTCACCAGAACTTACAGAATCCCATAGCCAGTCTGCTGTGACCGTAGGAATGTTCCAATGATGAGCATGGCGTAGTTTCTCATGGCCCGGTATAACCTGGCGGCACACCAGTACCGAGGCTTTTGGGGTGAAGTCTTCATCGTAAGTGGCACCCATGAGCTTGACAGCTTTGGACATATGAAGTAGGTCGACACCTTCGAATTTCGTAGAGCATACCGTAAGCTGTTCGAAGCCTGGCATAGGAAACCTCTGGAACGGAGTATTCGTGACATTTGCCTCGGGTCTTACGTATTGCTTCTGATGCAGGTTCCGTTCGATCCACATATCAGTAACGAGGATTGGTGTGTGTATGCTCTCTGGTAAGGTCGGTATTCGATCTCTTGACATGTCATGTGGCACAAGGAAAAACTCGTCATCAGGAGGAGATGTAGCAGATGGTGTGAAAGACAGCAAGTCTGATATGATTACCGCCTCATGAGAGAGCAGATGTTTGTGCAATACAGCGGTCTACGGGGTTATTAGATCGTCCAGCTACCCCGAAAAGAATCGCTTACCTTCTTCTCATTGAACCCATGCAAATACAGCCTTTTCCCAGCGAATATACCGGTCTTCGGAAGAGGATCTGCTACCTGAGGCGGAACGGGAGGTTTGACAGTAGTGGCAGAGGATCTAGAAGGGCCGTCAGATGACGTCCCTTCGGATCTCACTTTCGTGGACGACGTTCCTTGCATACTGGATTCACGAGGTGCCGGTTGCTCGGACCACTGATCGCGGTTTGATGGTTCTGCTTGGACGTCACCGCTGACGATATCCGTCCAGAGTCCAACGTTTTGGCTACTGAGTTTAGTACTGGCAACTCTGCGTAACTTCCTTGGACCGCTGAGTGCGGCATCTCCATCAAACATTCTCTTGCCCAGCGATGAGGTTGATACCGTTCGCCTGATCCAAGCGTCGCGACCACGCTCTGCTGGAGGGGTGAATAGACTGTATAGCTTCTCGTCCAGGATCATTCCCCTTTCCAAGCTTTGTGCCAGCCACTCAACTGCAACTATCTTGATATTCCAGTCGATTGCATACTTATACTTGGCCCCGGAGGCTTCTTTCGCGATCAAATGTGTGACGTCCTTGGTAAGATTTGCACGATATTCGCCGCCATTGATGCTGACGAGGTCTTCGAGCTTCTTGCGATAGGCCACTAGCTCGGGTTAATACCTCTACTAGAAAAACAATGCGATCTTGAACATACTGTCCTCGAAGCCCGTAACGCAGACACGGAGTTTGTGGAGGGCTGGCAGTGTATGTCGTAACTCGAGTGCTTGCACGTCTGGTTCACCACCCTCCATCCATAGCTCGCGCAGGGCCTCGACCCATGTCGGCAACAAGCACTTCACATCGGGGCGTTCCTTGGCAACGAACTTGTATTTGGGGGTATCGGCATCACCAACGATCAAGTGGGTCACGTCCGAGGTAAGGTCGAGCTTGTGAATGGCGCCCATCTGTGATGCGACATTGGCAAGCTCCGACTATGGCCAGCAGACGTACTATCAGTATCTCAATAACACTGAGTGCGCAGCAGTTTTCGAGCAGAACTCACGCGCTTCTCGGGCGATATCGCAGTGCAACAAAGTATGACGCCGTCGAGGGGTTGACCTCCGCCTACTGGGAACAGTCAAAAATCGTCGCTGGATGATTGCAAGCTTCAATAACATACCGGACTCTTGATTGGTAGCCATGCCGGTTTTGCGGGGCAGATGGTCGAAGTTCGATCTCGTCCATGCCAATATCAAAATGGTTCATCGATTGCCATCGAGGCGCCTCGTTGTCTCGGATGACGCTACCTTCCAAAGCGGGTTAGACAAGTCACGCCTGCCTATCTGTTTAGCGTCTGGTGGTCTGATCAACCTGAGACACAGGCGCCTCGCGCGTACCAACGCCTCCACACGTGACAGAAGTCTGATATGGAGCTCGGACCACGTTTAACATCGCCAATCAGACAAGAAAGTCAATTGCATCATCCACACAAGACACCTTTCGCTCCGTCTTCCGTACCCTGATCAATGCGGTTCGAATGTTCAAATCCTGTTATAATGGAAGATTACTCCGATCCTGCACCGGGCTACCCGACAATGGGGCTGTGTCGTTCTCTATCGGGTTCTCGGGCGACCGTGGTCAGCATGACCACCAGTGCCGTCTATTATACGAGTAGTAGCATACAGGTTCTCTATCACGGACCAAAGACGCGCGGCCAGCACGCACCCGGCCATAGCCAAGCTTGCCACTGAGCTTATCGGTGCAGGTTACAACGCCTATAGGTGGAATTACAGCCTTGCGGGCTCTATGCGGGATTGGATACCGATTTCTGTACTCCCTACATTAATTGATCGGAGTACATTGTGCATGATGTAAAGCTGAAGCAAGCCGAAGCCACCTCAGAAAAATATCTGACAGCTGTTTCGGAAGCAATCTCGTACCCGAAACAACAATTGTGTACATAGATTTGTTGGCGAAACAGGACGGACGACTGCAGAAGATGGGCCCAATGCATCGTCCACATGGGCCCTTTGGGAACACGATTGCCCAATGCAGACTCGGCTTTAGACTTTCGATCGAACTCTCGGAGTAGCGGGCGTCGTGTGAAGATCCTTGGCGCTCTCGGCATTGAGCTGCAAGCAGGGGCTTGCGTCGAGACCGTCGCCGGAGCAGTCATTTGTACACTCCACGTACATACTACGTACTACGGGAGAGTCGGTGAGAGTCGCCAAGAAGAGGAAAAGCCGGGATGGATGACACTCCTGCCTTTTCAACTTCCAACTTCTCATTTGCTTGCCAGACGACCGAGACCCTTCTACCTATTAATTAACTACCTACGCCTGCGCTTCCGAGTCAATCGGTATTTGGTCCTGCGTCATCTGTCGCCGTCATCCTGAAGTAATCGTCAATCCTCAGTCACGTCAAAGAATCGAAGCGGCGCCCTTACTTGCCAGCTGAACGTCGCCTGATCAAGCTTTCAGTGTGACAGTGTTGCTGTGAGTACCCAGACGAGCAATCAAAACTGCCTGTCCGATCCGTTGTCTTTCCAGCTTGCTCAGCCTATGTATTGCTGCCCCATACCTTTCCATTTCATATGTTCAGCAGCTTCCGCGCTTGCTTTGTGCGGTATTCGTGTATTGTATTCGTGACCTATTCTGACGCTATACTGTCATGGCTACATGCTCACCTTACAATGCAGTCCCGACAGGATACAGGGAAATCGCGTCACGACAGGGTCGTCTCTATTACTCTCCGCCCCAGGCTTTCATCGAGCCCGAATTCCCTCCCACCCTCTTCCGCCCCCGGGTCCCACGTCCTCATTTGTTGCGAATTGTGTCAGTGCCGCCGGATTATCTTGCCCGTCGTATATCGAATCCACCGAAATCGAACCGCTTCATAACCACAAAGCTGGCATATTCACGGGAAAGCGCAAAGCGGTTGCTTCGCTTCGTCACCTCTTCCACCCCATCTTCCTCCAACCCTCCCGACTCTTCATCGATCCCACCCGCTAGACCTAGAGCTTCAAGCACTCTGGCCACCACCCCGTGGACCGGTATGGTTGCTGTAGACGGGCGCTCGCGAGGCCACACGGTAGGAGGGTCTATGAGCGGCATGCTACATAGGCCCTCACTGAGCGAGGATGTAAGAACCGCGTCCAACGCCTCGGCAGGCTCCACCGCAAATGGCGGCAGTACATCTTTCGGAGCGGCTGATCTCAGCGACGTCAAACCTCTGGCCTCCGCCAACGGCGTATCGATATCCATTACCTTGGCCGAACCGCTACTGTTCCTCCAGGGCTTTGATCAGTCGGAGCTCGGGAACCGCACGACCACAATGCTACGAGGAAGCTTGCATCTGAAGGTCTCCAAGAGTGCCAAAATCAAAACCGTCTCCCTCAACTTTCGGGGTCGAGCTGAGACCGAATGGCCTGAAGGCATTCCACCCAAAAAGACAGATTTCAAGGACAAGGAGAGTATCATGAACCACACTTGGCCCTTTTTTAATGCACAGTTTCAAACCGCAGAGTATGGAACCGGAGCAGACACTGTGAGACCGCTCAAGGGACCATCTACCTCAACGAAAGAACTTGGTGTATCCACCAATCCTGCAGTCGATCACCTGCGACGAAATTCTGGAGCGGCCAATCTGAGTCCAAAGGAGGCCAAGCGACTGTCGCTGCAGGTCACACAGTCCCGCAGCTTTGGCAAGGGCGATTCTGGTACTAGCTCCGTGGCCCAGAAAGGCTACCGTACCTTCACACCTGGCGACTATGTGTACAATTTCGAGTTGCCCATTGACTCACGGCTACCCGAGACCATCGACGTTGAGCTCGGGAAAGTCAAATATGAGTTGGAGGCCACCATCGAGCGTGCAGGAGCATTCAGAGCGAATCTCATCGGGTCAAAGGAGGTCATGCTCATCCGTGCACCTTCGGAAGGATCGCTTGAGCAGGTAGAACCCATTGCTATATCGAGGAACTGGGAGGATCAGCTGCACTATGATATTGTCATCTCCGGCAAATCATTTCCTCTCGGAGCACAGGTACCGATTGCGTTCAAATTGACACCGCTGGCGAAGGTACAATGCCACCGAATCAAGGTGTTTTTGACCGAAAATATACAGTACTACACTTTGAACAAAAGGGTGCACCGCTTGGAGCCAACCCGCAAAATCCAGCTCTTCGAAAAACGGGCAGGCGCCCCGAGCTCCAGCGCCTTCTCCGGGAGTAGCATGCGGGTAACAGCTGGCGGTGGCGTTGATTATGATGGGAGAGAAGCTGCAGCGCGCGGTGACGAGAATGTGCCTCGTGACACAACCAATCTTCTTGGCAACCTCGACGGCGGGCACAATGTTGGACCTACCGAGATGGAATTCAGCGTGCAGTTACCGAGCTGCCAGGCAATGAGCGAGCGCGACAAGAGCCACAGTGTTCACTTCGACACGACATACCACAACATCCAGGTGAATCATTGGATCAAGGTGAGCCTTCTTCTCGCTTCTCCCCAGCCTACGATATGCTAAAATGAAGCACAGATCGTAATGCGACTTTCCAAGCCCGACCAGATCGATTCTACCAAACGACGACATTTCGAGATATCCATTGACTCACCCTTGCACATTCTATCGTGTCGTGCCACTCAAGCGAACATTGCCTTGCCAGCTTATACCTCTCCCGAGTCGGTTACTCTCCTAACAGAGCATGCCGAATGTGGCTGCCCAGGTGCTCAAAGGCGGCGAAACTCACCATCTTCCCTTCTACCTCATGTGCAAACACCAGACGAGTCCCCCCCGAGTCTTTACAACGAAGAATCTTTCAGTGCTGGCTTGACCAGACCCCAGCCAGCTCATATAAACGATCCGAATTCAGGCTCCGTCCGGCCAATACATCTACTCCGTAGCCCATCTTTCAACCCTCCAGCGTTCGAAGACACAGAGCCTCCGCCTCCGATGATTACTCCACCGCCGCAGTACGACAGTATCGTGCCTGGTGATCCACGTGGCGGACTGGCGGACTATTTCAGTCGCCTTGCGGACGAAGTTGGAGATGAAGTTGACAGTATCAGCCGGCCGAGGATGGAGATTCCCCTGACTCCAGGAGGTAGGATCAACAGAAGCATGGACGAAAGGAGAACGTGGCTGCCATTGGGACATCGGTAACATTACGAGCTTCATACGAGGGGTTTTTTTCTTATTTCCGTTCAGCACAAGCGATGGTGTTTCTGGGTATCTGAGTATGGGCAAATGGCAGTAACATCTTTCAGCATCTAGCGCTGGCAGCATGGATTAGGCGTCTTTTGGTGCTGGAAATAGGGTCTGATGGTATACAGGCTATCTGATACATATGCGGTATATAAATGCCATATAGTATTGAATCTATCTCGACTGTGAAGACTTGTCCATCTGGAGATTCTTGCCCCAATATTCATACATCCTCTAAAAATGTATCATGGTCAAGACACTAGCCCCTCGCAGAATGACATATCATGGACCTAGATTGGGTATCATGTTGGAACTCGACGCTCCGGCTCGATACTGTAATCCATAGGCTTCAGTGCCATCCGCCATCCCCTGAAATCAAATGTCTGCCGACATGGCACCCTCTCCACCATTCGCTCCCCAACCATCTGATACTACACCTCCGGCAATCACTTCAACTCCTCCACCAGACGTTCTCCAACCCGCAGAAGAAGCTTCCTCATCCAAGCCTCCTCAAGGCCTCTCAGATTCCCGCCGAACCCTTCAAATCGGCACCCGAGGCTCCGCCCTCGCCATCGCTCAAGTCAACATCTTCACCTCCATCCTCACAACCCTCCACCCCACCCTTCCCACAAAAACAGTCCCCATCTCCGTAGCCGGAGACAGAGACAAGACCACAGACCTCCATACCCTCGCGCAGACGGGCAAATCGTTATGGACGGAGGAATTAGAAGTATTACTGCTGAAGGGGGAAATCGACTGCATCATCCACAGTCTCAAGGACGTCCCGACGAAAGTCGTAACAGGATGTGAAATCAAGATCGTAGGGGAAAGAGGCGAGAGGAGGGATTGTGTAGTATTTCCCAAACGGAGCAACACAACGGATTCAACGGTGAACGAGTCTACCACGCACAACGGGGATGAAAATGGCAATCAACCAACGGACGGACAGATCGATAGGACACCAGATCCCTCCGAACCCCCTTTCAGGAAACAAAAAGTCGCCGCCCCCTCTTCCTCATCAACACCATCACCTCCCCAAAAACTCTCCGACCTCCCAACCAATTCCATAGTCGGCACCTCCTCCATCCGTCGCTCCGCCATGATCCGTCGCCGCTACCCACATCTCCGCATCCAAGACGTCCGCGGCAACATCGGCACTCGCCTTCGAAAGCTCGACGACCCGGCCTACGGCTTCGATTGCATTATCCTTGCCGCAACAGGGCTCCAGCGCTTGGGGTTCGGGGAACGGATAAGTGAGTGGCTTGACCCTGGCCCTGAGGAAGAAGAAGAGGGGAAGGGCGCTATGCTTTATGCCGTGGGTCAAGGGGGTATTGGACTTGAGATCAGGGAGGGTGATGAATGGGTGAAGGGTCTATTGGAAGGGAGAGAAGGGCAGAGAGGCGTGGTTGTCAATCGAGTGAGCTGGGAATGTCAGGCGGAGAGGAGCTTATTAAGGACGTTGGAGGGCGGCTGCAGTGTTCCGGTTGGGGTGTCGTGTTCGTGGGATGACAACGAGGACTCATCACTATCATCGGCGACGACGGCGGCAGCAGCAGTAGCAGGGCAAGAAAACAAAATCACCATCGAAGACACCAGCGGTGATCCGTCAATCTCCACCACCCGGTCAATACCCCCCACATTGCCTCAAATGTCCCCCGGCACCCTCCACGTCCGCGCCTCGGTCACCTCCATCGACGGCACACGGTGCGTGGCCGCCTCTCGCAAACAATGGGTCAGTAACGACCAGGAAGCCGATGACGCGGGGTGGGAGGTGGCGAGGCTGTTGGTGGACAAGGGCGCGGGAAGCATATTGGAGGGGATTAATTTGAATAGGGGGATGGTGGAACGGGGAGATGGGGCGTAAGTTGATGAGGTGCTGTGAGGAAGGAAGGGGTGGGGAGGAGGGAAAGGAGATTGAGGTAGCAGGGGGTGGGGATGGGGATGGGGATGGGGACGATCGAAGAGGTCGAAAGAGCAATTCGGGTGAAGAGACGGTTGGCATGTAGAAGAAGTCCACGTGGACTGCTGAAGAGAAAACTTCCCATATCGACGAAGAATTCTCATGTTCATAGTAGTCATGTGGTGCGAGTATGCAAATGAGCTACCATAGCTTCCTCAAAGCATCGGAGCTACCACCTTTGATCAGAACCTTTTCTTCGAAGAGGGGCGTCCCTAAATACATCAATCATTCTACTTATATCCCATATTTACCTGCCCCAAAACAACGGATAGCGAGAGAAGCTCCCCCAATACCCACCAGCAATGCACTCACCTCTTCCAATACTCACTCTCCCCTATGCTTCACATATACCAAATACCCAAAGACAGGCCGGGAAATAAAGATCATCCATCCCACCCATTTCCACACGACGATATCCTCCAGTTGTCGAATCAGCATTGACTCGAAATCCAAGGCAGGCGGTTGCAGGTTCTGCCAAAAGAGAGGGACATTCGACGGACTCTCGAAGGGCTACATTTCGCCTTACATTTGGCGTACGAATATACATACACTTTGGGTATCACTGGTAGAGAAAGCTCAGAACTGTTGAGATGGGATGGGTCATGCTGGCGCCAGCGTATATTCCGTGACCGAGTAAAGTAATTGTGTTTATTAGTGAGAGGTTGCGGTGGTTTTATGTCCAACTGTTGGCCCTGCGATTTTGAGAGGCTCACATGACAGGGATTGGGATCTGGGCGTGTGCCTTTCTCTGGCTTGGGGTCCGCCATCGATTTTGCTTAGGGGCCATATCCGAATGTGCAAAAGGTAGGATATCGATTTCGTTACTGACGTGACATATTGCTCGACCCGCTCGAGGCTCTTTTCTGAAATTATGGAATCTTAATCCAGTCCATATGGATTGTGTGGATTGCTGCGGAGGAAAAGCTTTCTTGTGCATATTGCGCCTTCACTTCATCTGGTCTCCAGGCAAGTGGATCATTTCATAGTGTCGACCTACCCTGTCTATCCTTGGGCTGTGGAGACATCACCTGTACTGAGGCCGCATTTGAACTGGTGGATGTGGTCATCCTTAGAATTTCAACTCAGTCCAGAGCCAGGTCGGTTGCTCTCAGGTACTGAGAGGTATGCTACAGGGAGCACTTGGTATACCAGATCTCCTTTACGAACACTGAATATCAGTGGATTTCAGGAAGCACTGGCTCTATGCCTTCAGAAAATCGTTGTCACCATCTGTCGGGCTTACAACAAGACTTTTCTAATCTCATCTGATAGCCTGTTTTACCTAAGAGTCGGGTGGAAGAGCCTGGTGACATTGTACCGGGCTGATATGTAGGTTTGGCTGGTGTAGTTAGGCCGAGATGAGATGACTTTTACTTCAACGCAGGGCTTGGACTGGGATATGGATTGCTGGGACTATGTCGGTGTAGCTAGATCCCTTCCTTCCTCTGCCAGAATAGGAACCAGGTACTAGGCAACAGTCGTACTCTTGCCGCTTCGATGATCGATCTTTCCGCCGCCGATATCAGGTGGGTACTGATGACGAATCGCTGATGAACCCGAGATTTGCTACTGGCTTATGTTTTGGGGCTGTCCAAGATGCTCGTATCAGCGGCACATGAAACTATAATCACAATACACTCCGTCTGGACCAGCTGCAAGATTCCACTTTGGTTAAAGAAAAAAAGGCTAGTCAAGCAAGGCGTATCGGGACGGAAGATGCGCAAAAGGCGAAGGAAAATGGTGCAAGTAGATAGCAAACGCGGATGGAGACAGGGAAAGGAAGGCGCTAAAGTGGAGGCTTGTAGACCCGCACGATATTGCGTTGACTAGTCCCACGACTTGGTGAAGGCTCTTAGTTATGAAGTTGTGGAAGGATTCACCAACAGAGCGGCTTGGGCTGGTTTCATTGGATGCCGTCCTATGGTCCCAACGGTCCAATCGATGCGGATGGGAAACAAGCTGGATGACGGATAGGTAGTCTCGGATCTTTGGAGGACTTGTCTGACTAGACACAAGCGTAAGCCATTGACAGGACCATACGATGCAGCGGTGTGGCAAACACTGCAGCATCAGCCGAAGAGAAAAGTATCTCAGCTAGAACTGTGCATGATGCATGGAACAAGCAGAAAGAGCCTGGAGCGCGACCGAGTCTTACTCCTGAACGAGCAGGTCTCAACTCTTCAGGCAAGAAGGTATGCACAGTCATGCCCCTTCGGCGGGTTGGTTTCCCATTGCAACGGCGGCGCGCGGCAAAGGGGGTCGAAGAGCCTGGTCATTGGAAGCATATCAATTGAAGATTGATGCGGTCATGATCATGCGTGATGAATCTGCCTTTACAACAGGCTTCTCTCCTGCCACACGCCAAAGTTGGTGATGTGCATGGGTCGTTGCGTTGGTTTCGGCGAAGGAGGAGATGTTGTCAGCGTCAAGCACACCGGTCCGTGATATCATGATGGATGCAACAGCAATAGTAGTCCGTGACGCCTTGATGGGTCTTTGAGGTCAACTGCTGTTTGATTCCGGGTGTCCAGGTGTACAAGTGTTGTTATAATTGGTACGGAGTACTCCAGCGAGTTTGGGAGTGCAAGGGAGCCTCGGAGTCAAGGGAGTGTACCCCTCGGCGTACCTCGGCAGTGACCACCCCGCATACTCGTACAATATGGGCTAAGCCCATGTGGCCATAACTAAAGAAGCACGGTACTCCAGCTTACCACGCAGGGAGCTCAAGCGGTTGTGACCATCGGCTGCTTTACTCCGTGTCAGCTTGAACTAACAAGGTGGTCTCACGGTACAGAGGATAGGGTGGCAATAGATCCGTATCTGAGACGGCTTGATACAGCTTTCTGGGAGCGATTGATTCGGCCCGACAAGCCAGACGCATCAGCATCAACATCCTACGGGCACGGTCGTCATCATAGCCTCGACCACCTTGCCCAGGCGATCTAAAAACAGTGGCGGCAAGCTGAGATCATTTGCGCCGCCGGAAAACATACAAAGCAGCAGAGATGTTGATTGGCGAGCACCGGATCGAGTCATACGACGTGCCGTATGCTCCGATGTGCGACCGCTGACAGTGACAGCACCATCAACTGCTTGCTGGTCCAATTGGCAACCCGATCGTCCCGGATCCTGCATAATCGAATACCTGACGTTGATGCTCAATCAGAAGACGGCGCGTTGGAGATGCCGCACTTGATGAGGGCTGCAGTCTCGAACCGACCCAGCCACCAGTCCATCGCGACCGTATCACAACCACAATCATGGTGTCACTCCGCCGATCAGTTGGGTATTCCGTCTGGTTCCCACCGTCCAGATGGTGAGGTAAGACGGTCGGTTAGCTTATTAGATCACAGACTTGTCAGACCAACACGAACAGTCAGCCAAGTGGATAATTGTAAGGCAGCAGTCGGCAGAAGAAAGCCAGAGACAACTCGGATAGCATCTCGCGTGATTACGATTACCAGAGGTCGGTACAAGTGCTCAAATCAAAAGGATCCTTGGCTGAAGGTGCACCAACAAACAACGAAAATCCTTCTCGTCTCTCTGCCATTATTTTCGGCAACATAAGGTAATCAGCATGATGCTAACAAGTAGGCAAGGTAGCCTTCCGTGCTGCTCAACCGACGATCGCTTGTTAGCAACCACTGTCGTTTGCGCACGATTGGCAACTGGTATTATTGTTCCAGCCATGTCGATGTTTGAGTCGCATCCAAGCCAAGAATAGAGCGGCAGTACTCTGCGACTCCGAGCAGACAGACTGATTACTGATGCGGATCGCCTTCTCCGGGCTTTGTCCTTTTGACCGACTCTTGCGGAGAAGTGCTGAGGCAATCATCCGTTGACGATGATGTTGAATCTTGAGGTTCGGCCCAGTGCCGAGAATCTTGATTTCCCTTTGTATAGCGAAAGGTAGCCGTAATCATATGCCTGCAGGTGAGGAGGTTCGCCCGTGGGTTGGCGGTGGCGGCTGGATGGTGGCACTTTATGGCCCGACCTGACACAAGCGATATTGATCGAGATGATTAACAACGTTTACGATGAGTCCGGTCGTGATCGTCCTTGGTGTGGCCTTTCGGTTCGGATGAGTTTGCTGCGGTCTCTTGGCTCGAGAGGATTACGACATTATTGTGTCGTGTACGGATGTCCACCTGCAGCGTACCAAGGCTTCCGCAATGAGATGCTGCTCAAAGTCCTTACACCCCCACCTGTGCCTTAGCCTTTGATGGTTCGGCTGCAGCCAGTTGAGACTTGCTGCAGTTTGGCGGCAAAAAGACGACTTGGTCGATGAGCCGAATGGCGGGCTGGCTTCGAGACACGCTTGTGCGGAGAGGCAAGGCAAGTACGAGTAGCAATCCGCTTGCAGTGGATGATTCACGCCGAATCGGACATGGCTACGACCTCCCGCGCATGTATGCCAGCCTCCTTGGATCTCCACCCATCACAGTCACACGCAAAAGACGGAAGCAGCAGCCAGGCAAACGTGATGGGTAGATTAGGGAGTAGGCAGTAGTAGTTAGTGAACACGTAATCCGGCTCACGCTTTCGGATTCCTCTGGTTGGGACAAGTGGTTGAAAAGGTGAAGGGCGCGTTCGGATCAGGAGGCCATGTTATTGGCCCTGATACGGATACTTTGGTCGTACTTGCTTCACAGATGAATGATCACTACTACTACTGCGTGAGCACTGGAGCAGGATCCTTGCCGACCATCATGTGCAATAATAATAATGTGCATACATATTCAACCTTGCCTTGCTGCTAACCCAAGTGAAACTACTCTAAATCAGAATTAGTGAGGGACTTTTCCTGGTAGGGAGGACTTGGTGATACCTCACCCTGACGCAGCTCGTCGCTTGAGGAGGTTGATTGCTCCTGCTTTCATGATTATTCTGCTGGCTTGCTGCTGGCTTGCTGGCTGCGGCTTGAGTGCTTCACATGCTGGTGTCAGGCCGAGCCGGCAAATCATCGTCGGTCCTGCCCGTGAGCGTGATTCCAACCCTTGGTCCCCTCGTCCCCTAGATTCATGTCGCTTCCTTTGTGCTTAGTAGTCGGTCGACTGGATCATGGATGATGGATGCGACTGTTCTTTCACTTTGTCCTCCATCCGGCTCTAGGTCCTGTTAGCTTAGCGCCAATCTGCTCGAGCGGTCAATCTTCGTTCTTCCTTCGGTGGCCCATGACTCCGGCCTGCTCTCGCCCTGCTCTCGCCCCCCCCCCTAGGACCCAAACCTGAATGCCAGACTCCGCCCGTGTCTTGGGACACGCTCACACTACCATCGTATAGACACTAACTTCCTACTTCCACTAAACTTATCTTTCTCTTACACACGCAACACGCAACACGCAACAGCAAAGCACAGCAGCACCTGTGGCAGATCCATCAGCCTCCGCTCACCACAATAATAATAATGCACCCATCTTCCCACTATGCTGGTCCGTTGGACCATGCTTGGCCCGATTGATGAAAGCAACAACCCTTCCTTCATTCCCAAACCTTGTTGTTTCGTCTATCCTTCCCCCCCGGTCCTCCACTATCCTCCATTCTTGAACCTTCCTCTCCTGCCAGACCCCGGCATGCAGTCCGTGGGCCGTGGCACTTGCTCTTCCCCCATTAAGAGCCTAATCAATGACTGTCCTTCTGCTAGTTGGCCATCCCCACTAGTCTCTTCCCTCGTCAGCCTTTCCACTTCGCTACTAGCTCTCATTTCTCACCTTGAACGTACTGCACAATCAAATTCCATCGGGTGGTGACAACAACAACAACAGCAATCGGCCGCTGCCTTTGCTCTTCTGCATTCTTTCCTTCATCTCCCCTACTGTCATGTCCACCTTGCCGTGACCACTGGAGTCAGCTGGCAGACCATACTGATATTGACAAACTTGGTGGTCAATCACAGCTACACCGTCGACTAAGACTCCTTCGGCGGACCACCGATGATCTTGTCCCGACACTTCCAATGACAGCTGTGTGCCAGGTTGCACTCAATGGTCGACATACGACACCCTTTTTCGATGCCTTCAACACTACCGTCTTCTCACTACGGTCAGAATACGTCCCTTCCCTCGCTGTACGCTGGACGGTCAGCTCTTCGGGATAGGCAGGGTTCTTCGGGTGCTGGAAAACCATACACCGACTACGGGCATTCGCTCGTACCTGCCGACATTCGCCACGGCTTGCGGACTCCTCCAAGGGACATGAGCGGTGTGAGCGTCAATCCGCTGCTTGCCCCAAACCTCGGAGGGTATCAGTACAAGAGCGTGCCAGCTGTCGCTCCGAATGCTACCACGCAGCAGAACAGCGTGGGAACTATCGTGAACACTCGATATACAACCAAAAATCAACCCTCCCATAACGGATACCATCATCGAGACAATTCCCGTGATCGTCTATCCACAGATGCGGCCACACTCCAAGAGCCGACGTCCAAAGCTCATACTGGCGCGGACGGGACTTCCATTGTGTCTTACCTCCAAATACCCTCATCCATCAACGAAAGTAAAGGCAGCCTGGCCGAGTTTGCCGCACAGGTAGGCATCTCGACGCTCCCACATAAGCCTAGCGAATACTGATGTTTCCCTCAGATAACATGCTTGTTCTGGTTTGAATCATCCTTCACATTACATTATGTTGAAGAGTCCAAGGCCATACCAGCCCCTATCCAACCTCTTGTCTTTGAAGCAGTACCGACAATGGGCTTTCGGAAATGGGTCGTTTCCATTCTGTCTACGACTCAAGTGTCACAAAACGTCATTCTTCTGGCTCTCATGTTCATCTATCGGCTGAAGAAACTAAATCCTGGCGTCAAGGGGAAACTCGGTAGTGAGTTCAGGCTCTTCACCGTGGCGCTGATGCTGGGCAACAAGTGTGAGTGAAAGGGAGAAATCTGGATAGCAGAGCTGGGGGCTAACATGTGCAGTCCTTGACGATAATACCTACACCAACAAGACATGGGCAGAGGTATCAGGCATTTCTGTGCAAGAAATCCACATCATGGAGGTTGAATTTTTGAGCAACATGAGGTACACATTGTATGCTTCGGAGGCTGAGTGGAGAAATTGGCACGTCAAGCTTGGGAAATTCTGGAAATACTTTGAGACAGCTTCGAAATCACCGGTCGAAGCGCCTCCCAGGGTTCTCAATCCACCCATTCCCTCCCCCGGCGGGCTTCCAACTCTGCCATCCCCACCAGCATCGACGCACACTTCCCCGCCCTATATCACAAGTCATTCATTCAACAGCAATACTCCGAGTCATCCGCACCCTCTTTCTATGCCACCTTACCTTCCTCATGTCGGGCCTTCGCCCCTGGGCCCGCTGCCTGAACCAGGCCTGAAATCAGCTTCAAGGAAACGGAGCCATGACCAGATCTCGGACAGCATCGAGCCCCCAGCAAAGAGGCAAGCCCCATCCACCAGCTCGTCCGTAAGCTCTAGTGCAATCATGACCCCTTCGACCTTGAACGGCTACACCCCAAATACCTCCTTCACGACACCCTCCACGGGACATACATCCTCATTCAGCGGGCCGAGGCTTCCAATGCCCAACCTCTCCATATCCACAGGCGGTCATAACGTTGGGTCTCAAGGGCCTCCGCCTGCCCAATTACCATTACCAGGCGGATCATCAAAAGCGATTACCCTCCCGAGCGTGGCACGGCTGCCACAGAATAGCATCCTACCATCGCTGCCTCAAAACATGAGAATGCACCAAGAATCGGCCCATAATTCTTCTCCCACCACCGATTGGTCGTCACGCCGGTCCTCGTATGCGGCGAGCGCCGGAACTCCCTCCCCAACCAATGTCAGTTTTTCCCAATCGGCTCACACTCCGACACACCTCTCCCCAGCAACCTTCCCACTCCCACGCAACTCGCCCTATAAACCCATCCGGGGCGTCAACACGCTGCTAGCACATCCTCCTTCGGCGTCGATGCACAACCCTCCCCAGAGCTTGAGCTACAGTCAGATGCATTACCAGCCTCTCGGTAAACCACCGAGCCAATCACGGCAAGGCGTGCTTCCGAGTCTGCATCACGACAGCTGGGGACAACCGCAGAACAAGCCAGTATATTTGCCTCATCCGAACACGCTGACCTGACATGCCTTCATCTGCGATTTTCCTTACTTCTTGCATTGCTTGTGGAAAATTTAGCGACATGTAATGATTATGAAGGAGTTTATTCATTAGCGTCATGTCGGGTTTTTTCCTTCAGCATAGCGACGGCGCTCTACACCCAGGAATGTGATGGAGCTTTCGCGCTCTTGGCGTATTCAACATTGGGATCAGGCCCCAGAAAACTTCGGCAATTGTACATATATTCGGAGTCAATGCCCCGGGCAAGATTGGGAGTCAGTCAGCACTAACGAGGAAATCAGATTCCAAAACAACTCTATACGAGAAGTATTATTCACTTTTGTAGGATAAGACGGGGTGCATCATCAAACAATACGTACTAGCAGTCTAGCCTCCGGCTAGCTATATTTGGGCTTAGAGTGGGGGCTGACAATTAGAGCCGCATCCCATGACGTGGTGATGCTTAGTCATGTACATGTTGGCAGAAGATGTTCTCGACTGTGTCGGCTGCGTGCTTGAGAAACCTGCCAGCATGCGCCGAACGCTGCTCTTGTGCTTCATCCATGGTTTCAAGGTAAGACTTTGACACCATTTTTATACTTGACTGGCTGTGCTCATGGCAAGCCGGTAGGGCGATGACAATACTTTTGGTGGTTTCCCAGAACACCTTAGGGCTCTTGTCAGCCATGCTCTGGCTGCAATCAACGTCAAAGCAGTGACATATCCCCAATTCGAAACTCGCGGCGATCTTGGAGACTGTGTAGGCAGGTTTCGAGAATGGCAAGTCGCTGATTCACACTGCGAGGATGTCTGTTGACCGTCTCATGCAGGCTTCAGAACGTCATCATCGACCTGGAGGTCTCGGCCGGCACCCCTTCGCCGACAGTCGACCCCAGCGTGCGCACCATCCTCGTCGGCCATAGCATGGGCGGTATCGTTGCTGCTGAGACCCTCCTCCACATCATCTCCGACGAGCCGATACCACCATCCAAACCCCCGCCAGATACTGCACCTCCCTCATCCGCTGCCCACACCACCCTCTCCTCCACATCTACTTCCGCCCCTTTCCAAACAGACAACAATCCCATCGTCAATGAACACTCTCACAACTTCATGTTCCCCTACATCCAAGGCATCCTCGCCTTCGACACCCCATACCTTGGCCTCTCCCCCTCCCTCATCGCCCATGGGGCCGAATCCCACTACCGCTCCGCCACCTCAGCCTACTCCGCCTTCTCCGAGCTCGCCGGCGCGTTCGGCTACGGCGCCTCCGCCAATCCTTCTCCGAATTCACGACAACAAACACCAAAAGCGGCACTCCCCGCCCCACCTCAGCTCGCCAAAGACAACAACCTTCTCCGCGCCAGTATGACGGCCGCCAGCGACGACGCTGCCGCCACGCCCACCTGGCAGCGCCTGGGTAAATACGCCATGTTCGCCGGTGCCGCGGGCGCCGTGGCCGCAGGCGGCGCGGCTGCTTACCTGAAGAAAGACGCGCTGAGCAGCGGATGGAATTGGGTAGGCTCGCATCTGGAATTCGTAGGGTGTTTGGTGCGGGGAGAAGAACTCAAACAGAGGTTGGAGAAGGTCGTGAAGGCGGGTACGGAGCGGGGGGTTGGATTCGCGGATCTGTACACCGTGCTGGGGAAGGGAGTAGTGGATGGGCAAATTGGAGGGCAAGGCGAAAGAACATTCTGCAACGTGCCGAAGAGTAAAGGCCATCGCGCCCATTGGATCGCCGAGGTGAATGATAAGGCGAAGGAGGAGACGGCCGCGCATATGAGTATGTTTTCACCCAAGGAGAATCCGGGGTTTTATCACATGGCGGAACGGGCGAAGGGGTTGATTGTGGGGTGGGTGGAGCAGGGGGGTTGGAATCCGTACAGTGCGAATGATGGGGATGAGGAGATTGGGTATGGATTCGATGGTATGACGGATGTGGATATTGATGATGATGCAAAGGAAAAGGAGATGGATTTTGGGGTCGAGAAGGAGGAAGGGGTTTTATGGGGGGATAGGGATGGTGAGGGTGATGTTGAGGGTGATGGGAATCCGTGGAAGATGGAGGGGGAGAAGGGGTTGGAGGGGGTGGAGAGTGTGATTATTGAGAAGAGGTCATGATGGAGTTGGGAGGTATTCCTTTCTTTTCAATATCGTTTGTAGTGGGTTGGGTTGTGAAGGTGGATGAGGAGTTTGCGTCTTCTTGATTGATACCCTGGTTTTTACATATCGTTAGGGCGGTTGACTGGTTGGGGAGGTTGTTTTGATGTTTTGATGGGCAGTAGAGATAGATACTATTATTGCGTGCCGTATGTATATATCTTCAAGGCATAGATTGTTCAATGCTTGTAAACATGAATGCGGAACGGCTGATTCTTCTCATAGGAGATTATCATGCTAGTATGTCACACGTCCTCACCCATTGAGTGAGATACCAGTCAGAAAAGGAGATTTCCCATGGTAGCGAATAAATCATATAAGTGGCATGATAATACACCCCCATTCCTCATTCTTCATCAAAAAAAAACCGCCAGTCCAATTATTCAATCATGCCTCGAACCATATGAGCAGCGGAACTCCACCCGTCAAAGCTCCCCAACACCCACTACCCCCTTCCACAATGGCGCCCCATTTGCCTCCTTGCACCAAACATTAATCTTCTCGATGCTGAGTCCCAATCTATAACCGTGCCATGGCCATCTCCCCCTCCTCATATCCACCCGCAACTCCCGGCGCCGGCCCTTCCAGATCCACCGCCTCAACACTCCTCTTCCCGTCCACGCTCTCCCTAACCAGATTCCCAAAATACTTCCTCGCGACTTCGCTCTCTCGCTTGATCTTCAGAGTCCCTTCTCTCCGTTCGCTCAGATCGTGGACTTCTTTTTGCAAGGAAGATCGAAGGTCAGTGGCCGGGGCATTGAGGCGGCGACGGGAGTGTTCGGATATGCGTCTGCTGTTGAGGTGGACATAGTCGAGATTCTGGAGGGTGGTAGAGAGGCGGGCGGAAAGGCGGTGGGGGAGGGTGCGGGGGAGGGAGAGGAGGGTGTAAGTTGCTGTTAGGAGGACTGTTATTGAAACAAGAATTTCTTGTCAGCCTGCCAATTCATACGTTTTTTTTTATTCTTGTGTGAGGGGAAACATACCGGCAGTGACGAGCCCAGGGACAATCAGCATCCTCATGTTTCTCATTCCCATCACCTTTGCAGCGCCCAATGCGCCGTCTATCCAGCCCACACCTCCGACCATTCTCCCACCAAGCACACCCGCCACCGTCAAAGCCATACTGGTACCCGCAAGCTTCTCCTGCTTCTCACTCCAAAGCGACGAGATGTCGAAGAAATCCCAGAATTCGATCTCGGTATCGACTTCTCTAGCCAGTAGATCTTTTCTCCGAGTGAACATGTCGTCGACGGGGCGGAAGTTGACTTCGGCGAATTTGTCACCGAGATGGAGTATTCCGAGCGATTTGATACCGCTCAGGCCCAGCATGGTCTGCTTGCGAGCATTCTCCTCGGAATCAGTTACCGAGGCGGCGATCTTGTCAAGCATGGCAAATTTGATGTCCTCGGCATACTGGAAAGCGTTCCACAAGCCGTCATAGGGAACGCCAAGATCAGCTTCGGCAATATGGGCGATGGTATCTGTAAGAGTGCTGCGCGTGTGAGAGTATATGTCTGCACAGGTGTCTTCGATGGTTCTGTCGATTTCGTCACTGACTTCCGAGCGAGCTTTCTTGGACTGTTCGAACGCCGGTTCCAGCTCCTCGAGTTCTTTCGTTACGCGGTCGAGCTCGGATTGGGCAACGTCTCGGTTGACCGTGGCGAGAGCATGTAGGTCTGTGAGGATGTTGAGGAGATAGGTTTTCGCAGGTGCAAGCTTGGATCTAGCCCGCTTTTCCAGGACGAAACGTCGCAAAGCACCTTCGAGATGCTCAAAATCCTGGACCTTTTCTTTGTCCTTGCCTTTACCCTTGCTTGGAGGAGAGCCTGGTTCGCCGTGTTTGCCGATAGGCTCGTCTTCGTCCATCGGCAATGGATGCTCATCTGAAGGGTCTGAAAAGCCACCGCTGCCTCCATCTGAGCCACCATTACCGTTCGGCGGACCTGGAGGGGGGGCGACTGGTATCGCATTACTTGAGACGAAATGGACAAGCTCGGAGGACTCTTTGAAAGTCCGAGGACTCAAGCCTTGTAATTGCTCGAGGACAGCGGTCTGACATTTCTTCTTGTTTTTGATGTTGTCATAACCGTTCACCACAACGAAGATGTATGCTTTCTCATGGGCTGCATTCCAGATGAATTCTTTCGCGGATAATGTGAAATGATTCGCTGCGTTGACAACGAATACCACCACGTCGATCTCTTCTTGCCTTGCAAAGACGGCGGTCGTCTTCAGTGAGTCGGAGTTTAAACCAGGGGCATCAATTATCGAGATATCGACGACGCCATTGTTCAGCAATGATTCGTCAATCGTCCGAATGTCTTCGACGTAGACTTTGCATTGTGTGTAATGGATATTGTCGGAAACGACCTTCTCCAATTCAAATAAGGAGAAGACATCGTAGGTGCTCTCGTCATTGCGATCATACACCGACTCCCTATGGACTGCATGCGCCTCTTCGATGCCGGCATTCTCTCGAGCATCGAGGACCTCGCAAAAAACGCTCGTACAGGGTTGCTCGTCTTCAGGTAATATCTTCCGTCTCAAAAGAGCATTGCAGAACGTCGATTTCCCTGCATTAAGATCTCCCGTAACCAGTACTTTACTAGAGGTATCATCTATCCGATCTCTCAGAAGTAAAAGGTGCCGTATACTCGAATCAATCTTCCCGTTCAATATCCTTGCTATTGAACCCTTTTCTAAGGAATGTGCAATTTCGGCCTGGGTGAGTCCTTGGATTTTCAGATCCAATTTGAGGACGGAGAAGTCGTGGGCGGCTTGTGGCGTGATGAGTCTTTCCGGTTCTTGCGATGTCTTTTCTGCAGCGGCGCTGGATTCAGCAGTGCTGCTTTCTCCCAACGATGTGCCTGCTCTCCGTGGGGCCGAGGGTCTGAAGGGGATGTTGTCTTTCTGGCGGTGAATGTCTCCGGCTACTGCTGTCGAGTGGGTATGTTGAAAACCAGGCCGCGGGTCGGGTCTGGTTGGGTTTGGGTCTCGTTCTTGCTGATGTACATTAGGATATTGCGCGGGCCATGTAGAATTCTTTTCTTGTAGTCGTCGGAGTGTATCCACCGTCTGTGTAATCGAACGGCCAAGCTTGACTCGGTTTTGGTTGTAGTACAGCTGATGAATATGACTAGCAAGTACTCTTCTCTCCTTTTCGGCAGCTGGATTGTATTCGCCTGAATAGGTAGGGGTATGACTTGGGGTTAGTTGGTCTTCGGTCAGTCCAGGATGCCAGCCTCGGGCTAATCCACTGTTGGTGTAGCTGTCACCAGGCATACTTTCGTAGCCAGAGTCGCGTTCGATCGAAGCCATAAGAGCCGCAGCGCTGGCTGAAGTGGATCCGGAGCCTACAGTCATGTAGTGCGGTCTGGCGCTCCGAGTTGAGGAGCTGGTAGCGGACCGTGTAGAAAGAGGTCGTGGTGAGGACGACCGAGCCTGGTCAGGCAGACCAGACCGGTCATTTTCCTGAGTCATGGTGATCAGGCGAACGTCGAGTGGTTTGACATAGGGAGTGGTACTGGATTTCAAAGGATGAATATTGAATTCGCCGCAATGACGATCTTTCAATGTCTTGGCACTGGAACGCTAGCTCGAAACAACTTTGGTCATGGCTCTCAGTACCTATTGAAGGCGTATTGGATGAAACCCTCAAAGCCATAGTCAGCTTCTTGGATGCTTCGATGTCACTTTTCACCTCGAGTACTCATCTCTCATGGTTTACAAGTCGTTGAGATACCGCTTTATTCGCGTCAAAGATGATAGTTTCGCTCTGCTTCAAGTCACTCCGTTCCTTTTTACTTGCTCGACGTGTTATCTGTTACGTTCGTTGAAGCACTTCTTTTCAGAAGGATATAGCCAAAGAGACGAAAAAGAGAAGGGCCTTGGAATGCGTCTCGCACGCAGCCATCGTTTGTAGTGTTCCATGGTGATGCTTCACCTCCGTGTCCTATCGACTAAACCAACAGCAAACGGGTAGCATAAGGACTGTCAGTCGCCAATAGGTAAGGTATTGATTCGATCTGATTTCTACCGCTAGCTTGGGGAATCTCTCACGACTCCGTCGTGACTCTCGCCTTTGCATTCGTAACCTTAACTCCCAACTGTTTTGCCCTCGCAACAATATCAACCCGCTTCCTCGATGACACGGCGTGAGCGATCCTGGAACAGTGTCAGCACTGGAAGCTTGTTATATGTGGTTTCTCTCGTGTGACGTACTCTGCAGCATAGGTCCGGTTATGCATAAGGAGAAGGTCGACATCCGACGGGTTGTTGACCAGGAATGCCTTGTGGCCAGATGGCATCATGTGGCGGGTTTTCTTGTTGGATCCGTAACCAATCTACCGTTCCCTTCACGTTAGCCGTTGTACTCGATTTGCAGATAGTGATTGAAAATCTGCATTCAGCAACCCGTTTCTTGTTGCGACCCAGCTCTGATGATTGAATCACAAGGATCGCGACATACCGATGGCATGGCAGCTTGACCCTTGAAACGTCGTCGGACTCGATTGTCGATACCCTTGGGCTTTCTCCAGCTCGGGTCGACACACATGAATCGATCGCTCTGATGACGGTTGAAGCGCTTTGTGCCTATACAGACTTGTCAGCATGGATGCTAGGCCCGGCTGGCTGATGTAGATTTTTCTGGCAGGCCACCACAATGGCGGGCGGATTTGAACGTACGCTTCTTGACGATTGTGACATGCTTCTTTGCAGCCGCCATCTGTTATGCATGAGTTAGCAAAAGTCGCCTTCGATATTGTATATCTTGTTTCGTTGGTCCAGTGCATACCTTGCTGAGTGTCTATAGATGTCGTTGGTCGTACTCAAAGATTTGATAGGTGCTGTCATTGCAACATCAAGCGAGATGTCAGGGCATTCGTCCTCCAAGCCCTGAAGAGCCGCGGGGGCAAAAACCGAAGAGTCTAACCAAGTGAGGCAAGTGTGCTCGGGAAGACTCCGGCTAAATTCTTGTTTCTTTCGAGGACTGTCCGTCCTCGACTTTGGTTCTCAAAGAACTTTTACGATCTAAAGAGCCGGCAGGAGCAGTAGTAGGGTGCTGCAGTAGAGACAATGATCGGTACACCAATCCACCAGAGGACTCACTGTGTGCCGTGAGGCTCTCACGATGAATGCTGCCAGGATATCAGGTCGCATTGGCCGCCGTCTGCCTGTTCGACTACCATTCGCACGGCGCCTTCTCCACCAACATAATGTCCACTCACAACCTCTACTGAGATCGTCCACATTCACTCCCTTCCAGCGCCAGGATCGGCGACTATGGCCATCAGGTTCAAATGCGATACATAATGTTCCCACTATCCGAACAATATCTTTTTATCGGGTTTTGCCCAACTTGGCGGTCAAGCTCGTTAGAATACCTGCAATGCTTGGAGGCGCTGTGGTCGGCGGCTTAGCTTATCTACAGTACCAGGCTACTCAGGCTGGGAATTATGCTGTTGATGTCCTTCGGAGGGGAGGCGATTGGGCCAGCGATACCGCGGGCGGCCTATTTGGCGGCGCCAAAGACATTGCGGAACAGACAAGAACAGGATGGGAAAGAACTAAAGATGAGCTCGGCATAGCGAACTGGTGGCGTCAACAGTTCAAGAGCGATGGGGGCGCGTCAAGTACGGGCGGAGAGTCTGGTGGCCCTGGAGGCGAACCCCCTAAACAGAGCCGAGCGAAAGCAGCCGCTGTTGCAGCCACGGGAGCAGCTCTTGGGTTTACGCAACCGGAAGATGATGATGGGTCTGGAGAAGAGGCGGCTCGGGACGATCAGATGATGGTATTGACGAAGAAAATGATAGAAATTCGGAGTATGCTGCAGATGATTGGGAAGTCAGACACACTACTACTACCATCTATCGTTGTCATCGGTTTCCAATCATCGGGCAAGAGTTCAGTCCTTGAAGCCATTGTTGGCCATGAGTTTCTACCTAAGGGTTCAAACATGATCACGAGAAGACCGATCGAGCTCACGCTGGTGAATACACCGAACGCGACGGCTGAATATGGGGAGTTCCCTGCTTTGGGTCTTGGGAAAATCACAGACTTCTCCCAAATTCAGAAAACCTTGACGGATCTCAACCTGGCTGTACCAGCCTCAGAATGCGTTTCGGACAGTCCAATTCAGCTCTCTATATACTCACGGAACGTGCCCGACCTTTCTCTCATTGACTTGCCGGGTTACATACTTATCAATTCCGAGGGTCAGCCACCGGAGCTTTCGCAAAAGATCGATGACCTTTGTGAGAAATACATACAGTCGCCGAATGTGATTCTCGCTATCTCAGACGCCCCTTCCGACCTTGCTAATTCCGCCGCCCTGCGAGCCTGTATGAGGGTTGACCCCCGTGGCGAAAGAACGATTGGTGTCGTCACGAAGATGGATCTTGTTGAGCCTTCACGCGGTGCCAGCATCCTCAGAAATCGAGATTATCCATTGCGACTAGGATATGTCGGTGTTGTGAGCCGCGTCCCTCAGCAGTCAGGAGGCATTTTCTCAAGGAGTAGTGGCAATTTTACAGATTCAGTCACGAGCAATGAGACTGCCTACTTCTCGGCACATCCTTCGGAATTCGGAACTAGCTCCGAGCTTTCAGTGGGCATTAGGACTCTTCGAAAGAAATTGATGAGAGTCCTTGAGCAAACCATGGCATCAAGTCTCCAGTCCACTAGCGATGCCGTCCAGCAAGAACTCGAGGAAGCCACCTACGAGTTCAAAGTTCAATACAACGACCGACCCCTTTCTGCCGAGTCATACCTCGCAGAAAGCCTCGACGCTTTGAAGCACTCATTCAAGGAATTTGCCGAATCTTTCGGTCGCGCCAAAGTGCGTGAGCTTCTCAAGGGAGAACTCGATCAGCGGGTTCTGGATCTGCTGGCCCAGAGGTATTGGAACAAGCCGGTTAACGACCTGACGCCTTCGCTTCCTGAACCTGATCCTTTAAGTGCGTTGCCAAAAGCCGGTCTAGATTCCGTCTACTGGCATCGAAAACTCGACGCGTCGACGTCGTCACTGACCAAACTCGGCATCGGCAGATTAGCAACCACAGTAGTCGCTAATGCACTACAGTCAGAGGTTGATCGCTTAATAGCCGAATCAACTTTCGCCTCACACCCTTTCGCCCAGCAAGCCATCACCGCGGCATCGACGGGGATTCTGAATGAACGCTTCCTGGGCACAAGCGATCAAGTGGAGAACTGCATCAAACCCTATAAATACGAGATTGATGTCAATGATTCCGAATGGGCGAACGGTCGACAAGAAATCACTAGCGTTCTCAATCATGAACTCAAGGCTTGCGAAGCTGCCGTAAAATCCGTGGAGAACGACTTCGGCGGCAAACGTAAGTTGCAGGATGTGATGAGCTACATCGACCGGATACGCAAGGGCGAAATCGTGCTAGAGGGCAACGGAGTCGGAGGCGCTGGCGGCTTCAGCGCGGCGCTGTTGGCGAAAGGTAAATCCCATCCGTTTTCTACCGTCTTTACGATAAGGCGCAATCGCTGAAATTTCTTCGCATCATCCAGGCCGCGAAGCGCTCTTCCTCCGCGACCGCGCCACTATCCTCCGCATGCGAATCGCCGCCCTCAAATCCACCCAATGCTCCAACCCCGCCTCTAAATACGCCTGCCCGGAAATCTTCCTCGACGTCGT
This sequence comes from Rusavskia elegans, assembly GCA_011316305.1. Taxonomy (NCBI): domain Eukaryota; kingdom Fungi; phylum Ascomycota; class Lecanoromycetes; order Teloschistales; family Teloschistaceae; genus Rusavskia; species Rusavskia elegans. Next base: position 151,411 of record SAUG01000113.1, read on the forward strand.
CGCTAATAAACTTACCTCCACCGCCGTCCTCTTCCTGAACGTCGAACTCCTATCGGAATTCTATTATAATTTCCCACGGGAACTGGATAGGCGGCTTGGAAGGGGATTGGCGAAGAGTGAGGTGGAGAGGTTTGCGAGAGAGGATCGCAAGGTCAGGGGCCATTTGGATGCGATCAGACGGAAGGAGTTGTTGGAGAAGGTGTTGGAGAAGATGAAGACGTTGAATGTGTTGGAGGAGAATGAGAGGAGGGAGGGGCATAGGGAGGCGGTTGGTGTGGGAGGAGGTAAAGGGGTGGGGACGGGGAGTGGTAGGAAGAGGAGTTGGACTATTGTTTGATGGCTCTGGATTGGTTGTGTTATCGGAATGGCGTTGAGGAATAGGAACATAGGGGGCTGGCGAGACATAGCAGAAGGCGTTGGAGGTCATTCTACTCCCTTTGAGTATCTTCTCCTGGCGAGGATGTTATTTTCTCGTACCTCCGTTTTCACTCAATTATTTCCTACCTTTCTTTCCGGGTGCCCGATTCTTTCGTCCAGACTCTTCTGCACAACCCCTATATCAAGTCTAATCCTTTACAATCCTTGCAGCCCATTGAATTGCTGTGGTCATCTTCCTTCTGCTACCAACCAAACACCTCTACAAGTTTTCGTCTTTCGATTTGAATGGTGGTATGAAAACAGTCTTGCTGCAGCACGCAATACATCAAAGCCCAAGCTCATTGACATCTCGCGACGCTGGTCAACATAGCTGTTGGCCAGTTTGGAAATCTTGTGGTCATTTCAGGTAAAGAAGAGTTGATGCTGTATAGAACTCAAGTAATACAACACATGATGTTCAATTTGGTCTCACACATATACCTGCTCTATTCCGCATGCCATAATTCCTGCTGTTCTGCCACCATCTCGTGTTGCCTACTCTATCCGATCTTGTTTCTCCACTCCTCTACATTTGACTGCCTTCCTCTCGGACATCCCGCGGAAGTAAGGGCTTATCGACTGGGATAGGCTCCGTTCGACAGGTTCATGGTTGTTGCCGTAACTGAGGATGGAGCGGGAGTGGCCTTGGTATCGCAACATGCCACGGGACGAGAGCAATCGTGGAGTATTTCCGATGGAAGTCAGTGGCAACTGTATGATAATGCCAATCGTGGTAACGACTTACACGATGCTTGATCAGTATGGCCGTCAGCCAGGTCGAGCATCCTTGATTGGGTTTGATCATATAGTCGAGCGGTATCCATCACAGCGTCGTGCTCTTTCTAGCTTCCCTTCGCCGAGCAAGCTGACTGTTGAGTGCTCCCAGCCATTTCGCGAGTGCCTCCTCGTCAGGCGCACAGAGCCGGAAGTTCTTGTCTTCTGCAATCAATTGCATGCAGTGGGGCTTGCTCCTGGAGACTGGGTCAATTTCGACCGCGTTGATGATGTTGGACAAGGGGATGATCAGCTGCGCTGCGTATTCCTCTTCGTTCTTATAGAATGCTATATTCTTTGGTCGCAGAACTGTCCATAGTTTTTTCCATTGGCGGACACCGCCTTTGGACTTGAGGATTAGCAGGTAGCCATGCCATACGACCCTTTCGTCGTCTTGAACATTGAGACCCCCAGGTTGACTCGCATTGCGAGCTGTCCCTTGCGGCAAAGGCGAGACGGCTGTGGCGTCAAAGCTTGATGGTGGACGGAGCTTGCGTTGGACCAACGATCCATGGGTTGGTGGTGCGTCAGACCAGTCGGACTGGGGCCCAAGATCGTCGCCAGAATAGTCGAGGTTGTGTGTGGAAGGCCTGCGTGCACCGGGCATCTTGATTCCGTCTCTGGTGGTAGAAAGGATGGTTGGCACATCAATGGGCTCAGGTGAACTTGAAGCAAATCGGTCTTGGTCGACAAGGGTTGGGCCTGTTTGAGGTGCTCGTTCATCGTTGATCTGCAAAGAGCTCGGATTGCATAGATGTTCGTCCTCCTCGTCGAGGCGAGCTTCCTGCCTGATGAGCTCTACCCATGCCTTGGCGTCTCTCTCGTCCTTGGCTTGGAAGTGGTAATTTCGCGCTGGAGTGTACAAGCCAAACAAGTGCTCTCTGCGGCCTTTTCGGTCTCTGACGAGGGCAACGGCGTTCAGGTCGGAAAGGCTTATTTGTTTGTGCAGACGGTCCTCGGACGAAGTCTTGTATGCCGACAAGAGGTTTGGGCGCAGGACAAGGTACAGCTTCTTCCATTGCTTCGTGAGAAAGTCACGGGTCAGCTGGCGGTTGAGTAGAAAATACGGTGGGATTTACTTTGGTCTTTCTGGTCCGCTTGTAGACCTCTCCGCTTCTCAGGACTCTATCGAATTCGAAGCTTCCGTTCTGGTTGACTGGGGAGAAGGTATCGAGATTCAGATGACCGCTTCGGGCTTCATTCACAGGCCGCAGGGTGTTGACGGCAAGAGGTAGGCGTAGTCTTGAGTTGGGTTGCAGGTCTGCATCAATAGAAGGGTTCTCTTGTTTAGGAGGAATAGTATGTGCCATGGCAAACGGATTGATGTACGTCTGGCAGTTGATTAATGCGAAGCTGCAGGGAGGTGCACGATGGACAAACGGGCGCTGAAGGAGACAAAACCTTCCATAGTTGGAGTTCGAGGCACGATGGACGACGGATGTCTTTCCCTGGATGAGTCTCCCGTTGCTACTTAGCGCTTCATCATAGTATGTAAGAATTGAAGACTCGTGACAATGGAGGTAGGACGCCCTGTGACGACGCTGAGGTTGTCGTTGTACTGTATTAATAGACGTAGGGCTCGAACCCTTTTCGAGTCCCCTTCCTCCTTTCCAACGAGCCAACCCTCAAGCCTGTGTCAGTGAGCCCCCAATTCCGAACGCTGCGTGCACCAACTGTTAGATGAAAGGGCAACAGGAGATCAGGTAGTTCTCATTTTGGATGCGAGAAGCTGTGCGCCAATCCCCATGACGGTACCCGGACCATCATGTTTGCCAGCACTCAATTCCGAGCTACTGCCACGACGACTATATGTCTACCTACAAACGACTGCGACATCAGTCTTCCGACGGATCCAATATGATGGATTCCCCCAATCTACCTATGGGCTACCATGTCGACTGGGAGCCACAGGCTGCTCTCTCGTCGTGGCAGCCGAGTTGTGTCAACATGGAGTGGGGGATTACAGCAGTCGTTACCTTGATGTGGGATGTCCTTCTGACGATTGCTCATAACTCTACAGCTGCTATAAGCGTACATCCGAAAGAGCAATAACATGATAGTGACAGGGAACAGTACTCGGCCCTGCGGACTTGTTTGATGGAACCGTTGCGGCTGATGTTTGGCACAACGAGGCTGCTGCCCAGAACAACACCTACCGACTGATGCTACCAGTAATCCCTCGTTCCTCTCTGTGATGTTTCGCAGCTTCAAATACATTCCTCATACCGGGCTGTTGTCAAAGCGGGTGGCAACTCTGTCCCGTCTTTAAGTATCAGTCACCTTTCGTTTCATCCTATCCCTGCCAGATCCCATCTTCCTTCCGCTTCTTGCTCGACAGTATCTCTCTTTGTCCTTGTACATGGTAAGAATTCCCGTGTCTTATTCATGTCAGCTTCTGGTCCGTTAGTGTTGTTGCCTCTTTCATTTCATTGACAGCGCCGTCAGTACAGGCCGGCTGAAGGTCAAACGTCGAAACCGTCCTTGGTATCTGCTACGAAACGTAACCTGTTAGAACCGGCCCAACCCCCATTGGTGTGCTGTGGTATCGCGGAAGCCGTTTATATGGTGTGTAACACTTTCAAACGTCTCGAATCGTATCAAACAACACAGCGTACGGGAAGATGTTTCCGCGCCTACTCGCTAATCTGCTTGTTAAGCTCGCTCCCACACCCACTATACGGCGTGGATACCAGAAAGGGATAGAGATTAGATGATCCGGGTATTTGAACAAGCATGCAGCTACGCCCTCAGGTCTTCTTGAGCCACTGCTAGGGGCATGGGCCGTTCAAAATACCCTTACGGTTCTTCGTTTGGAGTGATGAACAAAACGGAACGCTCAGCTGACTCACGACGTTCTCCCGTAACATGACTTCCTGGGATACTGGGATCTCTCGAAACCGAGATTGCAAACACTGCCTCAATTGACGGCCTGAAGTCACGACCTGAAAGTCCGTCTGAACGTCAAGCGCCCCTATATCGTCAAGCACAAGAGTCCCATCGTAACTATAAAGTTACGGTCCATTTCCTGTTCGGAGGATAGAAACATCAAACAGAGAGCCAGTCTCCTACCAGCATATTCCTATTCTCACAGCTTCTACATATGATTTAGAAGTCTTCTAATCAACAAAAATTATCCCAAGAAACCTCGCTTTGATATCTAATATCCAGCCTTCACACAACGATGTATTCTACAATCCTCATGACTGTCTCGCTCTTGGCGTCTCTTGGGACGGCTTCGCCCCCCGTCGGCGCACCTGATTCTTTCCTCAAACGTGGTCTGCCAATCTACAAGGCTTCCTTCACCTGGAACAACAGATGCGGCGATCACGTAGCCTGCGGGCCCGGCGCCGCTGCCCCAAAAGGCATCGGATCAGCAGCCATCAATACACTTGCCTTCAACAACCCTAACGGTGCGATCGATGGCAAGGGCAATATTCCCTACGTCTACGGTGCCGCTGGTGCTTGTGGTGCTTGCTGGCATCTTCAACCGCAAAGCAATCGGTTCCCAAGCAACGGCAAATCTTTGGGGACGCCCATTGTCGTCAAGATCAACGATGAGTGTCCGGATCCCGGATACTGCGATCAGACCAAAGAACATCCGACCAACACCGGAGGCTACGATGCCCCCGTTCACTTCGACTTGTGCTCCGAGGGGGGGGAGGGGGGAGCTGCGCAGCAGTTTTTCGGTGAGATCGGGCCGGGAGTGGTCATGGGTTTGGCACAATTTGATCCCGACTGCGCCGGTCTCCACAATGGTCCCTTCGGATCTGGGGCTGGGACTTTGCAAGCATGATCCAAGAAATGAGATGCGAACAGGGGTGTGAAGACACTGCCTGTATGGTGACTACATAGGGAGTGTTTCTGGTGCCGGAGGACCGCTTCGACCTCCCATGGCAGCGGCTGGCCGCTGGGGACCATATGTATCACGAAGTTATTCCTGACGGCCGCTTGTATAGGTAGTTTAAAGCAATCTCTATCCCAATTCAGTGTCACACTTCCTTTTCTTGAAACTCAGCATCGTTCATATTGGATCGCCTCTTCATGTGATACTTAACTTCCATCGTGAAATACAGCTTGTCCATGACATTGGATCGCCTATGCATTCCGATGCATTGAGTGGCGAAGTCGAGCATCCCTTCATCTGCTAGCGTGTTTCCCCAACTATACCAGTCAGTATCTCAGGGTTGCATTCACAAAAGTCACTTGTACCCACACATCGATACCCGATGTTCGAGCAAATCGACACAACGATATCCTATATGGAGGTAACGACTGTTGTACGCCTCCTGTTGCAATTGGTGTGTGATATGACAAGAGAGGAGATTGACATGACGGGTCTAGTAGGGTAGAAGTAAAACGCATTGAAGCAGACGAAGGAATGGATACGTTGATACTCAAGACTGGCTTCGGCTAGAATTCGAAACCGATGTCGACGGCTGTGCCAGATGGTATGTGAAACACAAAAATGTGTCGGGGAAGACCCATGAACGGCAGCCAGCGATACGATGTCCCAGGGCGACGGCGAGCACGCATCAAATTTCCAAGGCACAAACAATGGAAAATTTGGTTGGTAATGCTGACGCCGTGCGTTGAAATTCGTGATTGCGAATAGGGGTATATAAAATCATCATCGAGGAAAACAATCAAGATGAATACTGCACCTCCAACCCAACGCCACTGATCATATCCTTTCCTCCCCGTAGAACGATCGAAGCTCCACAGCTGTAGACCAGCTCCTTGACCCTCCCTTCCCACAATAGACCTACGCTTCCTTGCTGATCGATCCTCGCCTTCAGACATCCGGCTACATCGCCCACTCCAGCATGCCCGCTCTCCTCCAACCCTCCTACTCTTCTCCCTATCCCCTCCAACATCTTTCCATCACCCCCCTCCTTTACCTCCCTCTTAACACTCCCATCCTTCTCCTTCTCCCTCAACTTCCACAACTCCATCCCAATAACAACCTCGCTCTCATAACTATAAACATTAAAATCAAACCTCGAGCTCAGACTCAGCAGTTCGCCCGCGCGCACACTATACGACGAGCTCAGATTCCCCATCAACGGGTTCAACGTCAGCGTCATCGTGTACGGAAACCCCGTATGCGCCGGCAACGTCGCGAACCGCACCCCCGTGCTCACCCCGCCTGATTTGTTGAGGAGTCCGTAATAGATTTCCGCGCCCGCGCTGAACCGACTCACTTGCTCTGGTTCTGCCGTGGAAGCCGCTCTCGTATCCACTGACGATGACAACGCATCCGAAGATGACGACGACGACGACGACGAAAGTTCTTCCACCGCCAACGACAAGATACCTGAGTCCCTATCTCTCGGATCCGGTCCGAAATTGTACAGCCCCCGCACACCCAGCAGCGCGCTATCGGTGCTATACATATACTCCGCGCTCCATTTGCCTTTATCCTGCGCCAGAAGCGCCAACACGGATCCGCCATTCGGTAACCTGCTATCGCTGACGGCACTGATTTTCAGTTGGCTGGTGGGGCTCAAGCGCCGGAGATAGAGTGCTTCGAGGGTGCTTTTTGGGAGGTAGAGTCGGCCGTAGAGGAGGGCATTGCGGGTGTCGATGCGGCGGCCTGCGTGCCAGATTTCCCACCACCAGGGAGGGTCAGGGGGGCGCAGGCGCAGAAGTTGTTGGTACGAGGTTGGGGTGAAGGCGGGGAGGGGGAGGGAGCGGGTTGCGGTGGGGAGGGAGTGAAGGGGGAGGGAGGTGTAGAGGTAGGAGAGGGAGCCGGAGAGGAGGCCGGTTGAGGCGAGGGTGTAGGAGGAGGCGAAGTGGGGGGTTGAGAGGGAGGAAATGTGGAGGCGGAGGCCGAGGGGGGTGGGGAAGTCGAGGAGAGCTGTGATGTATTAGTTTGAACTAAGTCGCGGAGATGGGAGGATGTGCTGACCTTGAGATGTTGCTGTCAGGGTTCCGTAGGAGTTGTTGCGGTTCCAGTGGGAGGCTTCGCAGAAGGCGTTCTGGACGTAGTCCATGAAATCCAACATGGTGGAGAAAGGACTCGGTATGAAACCATTGTGTAATTAGACAAAAGCATAAGGCATCCCGGGGTATCGCAATGGTTGATATTATTGAGACATCGAAGTCAACGTCCCCTCGGTCGACCTATCGATATTCAAAATTCCGCACTTCCGCACCTCGAACCTCAGCCCTATCAAAATATTTCCTTCAATTCGAACATTATTCCCCAACTTCCACAACACGCTTTCTTCATACAACCTCACCACCCGTCACAATGCCTCGATCAAAACGCGCCAAGGTAGTGCACCTAACCAAGACCCAGAAAAAGGGCAAAGAACTCACCCTCCGCCTCTACGCCAACATTCGAGAATGCATCCCACAATACCCCTACATCTACGTCTTCAGCGTGGAGAACATGCGGAATAATCACTTGAAGGATGTACGGTCGCAATTGGCGAATGACAGCCGGTATGTAGACGTCTTGTTTCATAAACGATGCTACTTTCTACAGCAAAGGCTGACGATGATTTTCTACAGAGTCTTCTTCGGCAAAACCCGCGTCATGGCTAAAGCGCTCGGCGATTCTCCTTCTACAGAAACATATCCTGCGACCTCCCTGCTCGCCGCACACCTGTCGGGCCCTTGCGGTCTGATATTTTCAGAACGAGTTCGTGTCCCTTCTTCCCTTCAAGATTCACACCTCCCCAAACTGTTTCAGATCACTGATGGTCCTGGCCCCTGTTAGGATCCACAATCGATGTTGGATTACTTATCGGCGTTCCATCCCATCTCCTATGCCCGTGCTGGCACCGTCGCTTCTTACTCCTTCACCCTTCCCAGCGGAATGCTCTACACACGCGGCGGCGAGATACCCATTACCGAAGACGTCCCCTTAGCCCACGGTCTGGAACCCACATTGCGAAAACTCGGTGTACCAACACGGCTTGAGAAGGGCAGAGTGATGTTGGATGAGGAGTTTCAAGTGTGTAAGGAAGGCGAAGTGCTAGGGAGCGGGCAAACGACGTTGCTGAAGATGTTTGGGGTTGCAATGGCGGAATTTGGGGTGGAAGTCAGGGCGTGGTGGGTCAAGGAGACGGGGACTGTAGAGGCTGTGGAGGGCGCTGAGCAGGTGAATATTAAAGGAACCAACGGGAAGGGGATAGGAGCTATGGAGATGGGTGGTGAAGACGGGGATATGGGGACGTCTGATGACGAGGAATGAAATACCAGTGGTGGGATAACGAACTGGTTGGGATTTTGCTGAAGAATTCCCTCTGAGCGAGGCGTTGGGGCTATACTCACGGATAAATTCAAGTTGACAGTCTCGTTATGCGGCCAAGTGATGCCGCAACAACTCTTTATGCTCGCGCTTACCTACATACCAAAAGCAACGCCTCGGGCGATCGACGCGAAGGTGTCGCAGGATCAATGTTCCTAGGTCAGCATGGCAGACGTCTAGACGTTTCCAGACCTTCTTAGGTACTTGACCCTGTTTCGAGCGCTGTTCCCTACCCCGGAGCTAAAACTACATACTTACCACCGTACATGAAAAGCAAATCGAGTTGAAAGCCAAGCAAAATTCCGGGATACCTTCTCCTGCTGCTAGAGTCGGGCAGCGAAATGTGAGAGCAACGTATGGTAGATGTTGGTGTTGTTTGGCGCGTCGATGATGTTTGAATGGAAGGAGATGTTGCTTGATGTCTTGACAATTTGGCTGAAGACTCGGTAAAACGGTGAGGTCATGCTGTTGCCCTTGGCTGTGTCGTTCATGGCTTACCCATATGATGCGGCGGACGATGGAAATGTCGAAATTCTTACCCTCCGATAATTGGGAAGAAATGCTGAAAACGGAAGGACCTCACCCAACAAACCATTGATGCCAGGAGCTGATCAATACCTTCGTTTGCTGCGCGGGTCATCATATCCATCACCTTCATGATACCTCTTTCGGCTGCCGTAGTCTTCTTCTCGCGGGCGGCCACCACGATCTCGATCGCCGTACCCTCCAGGTTCTCGGGGTCTTACCGGCTCACGGTTGCTGCCAGTGAAGCCTCCTGAGCGGCTGTCACCTCTGCCATCTGGATACCCACCACCGCCCCCACGGTAAGAGGATCTGTCGTCATATGAGCGTCGGGGATCACCATACCCACCACGGCTATCCATCGGAGCGGGACCGTTCATGCCTCCATTGACTGGCGAGCCACCGTATCCACCACCAAAACCACCACGGTTGCCGCCAGGTCCGGAAGGAGCATTAGGAGGGGGTGCAGGACTACCGTAGCCATTGGGGGCACCACCACCTCCATACCCACCTCTTCCACCGAAGCCTCCGCCACCCTGGTAGCCAATCCCACCTCTTCCTCCACCGAAGCCTCCTCGATCGCCACCACGGAATCCGCCTCGAAAGCCACCGGCACGGGGACCTCCAAAACCACCGCGGAAACCGCCTCCAAATCCAGGTCCGCCTGGTCCGGCAGGAGCAGCAAAGCCAGTTGGTCCTCTCGCAGGGGCTCTGGTATAACCTCGGCCACCAAGACCACCGCCTAGGCGACGTGGTCTCCACCCCTTGACAGTACGGCCACGTTCGACATCCACAAGTATTTTTCTTCCCTTGAGAGTAATACCATCTGTAGCTTTATAGGCCTCTAAATTATTCCGATGAGCCCAGCTCACGCGTCAGTCATTGTGAACTTGATTTGGTGGATAGGAATGGGAATCAAGGAACTTTCAAGAAATGCAGATCTGACGAGATGGGGGTTGAGAAGATACATACCCTTCATGTCTCTTTCTCTCTCGTAAACGACAAATGCGTAGCCACGATGCGGTTTCTTCTTTTTCTTCTTTGCTTTTTCCTCACCTCCACTTCCTTCGTGGGTATCGGTAACAATACGTATCTGCCGTTCAACGTTAGAGCTAGCAAGTTCCAGCTATGGGCATTTTCGAAACACATACTCGCTCGATTGCACCATATTTTCCGAATTCCCTCTCGAGATCCTTTTCAACTACATCGTAGCTCAAGCGAGAAACGAAGAGCGTCTTGAAGGCATCACCCCTAACCTGCGGGTCCTCATCCTTTGCCGGTTCCTCTTTTAATAGTCTCTCTTGTCGCTCCTTTTTTTCTGCTTTGATGCGGATCTTCTTTTCAAACCAGCTCTCCGTGGGCTCATAGGGAATCTCTTTGTACTCCTCGAGGGCTGGCAAGAATTGTGCGACTCCGGTCACATGATGAGTTTTGCGCTCTTCTGGGGCGTGATCGCTTGGGATGAGGTATCGGAGCGCAGGACGGGGTGCGAAAAGATTGAGAAGATTCGGAGGGAGCTTGTGGGTCATGATGTGATTTTCGAGCAAAAAGAAGCAGGATGCTACCTCTGGTGAAAGAAGTCAAAGTTGGATGTGAGGTCGCGTCAAGGAAGGTTGACAGGAGCGAGGCAAGGCGAGCTTTTCGAGCTGCGGCTTGGCGGGGTCCTGAAACCACGCTAGCGGGGTGGATCGAACAATTGGATTATCCTATTATCCTCGAACAATTGGAGGGTCCAGACTGAGGTTCTCAATGTTTTTGAGCATGCGGCGTATACGTGACCAAAGATGACCTTGAAAGCCCTTCAAGCGACCTCAACTAGCCGAGTAAGACTGCTGCCAGTGTACTCTTAACTTCTTCTCGAAGACTGACGCAGCCAATAGAATGGCGTGGGGACGTTTATCCGCCAATGCAAACGCCTCGACTTCCATTACTGCGACTGGGCTGGTAGCTCAAGAGGCATGAAGTACGCATCACATTTCGAATCCTCTGTTACTCATTATCCTCAGACTAACCGTCCTCCTTTAGCCTCTTTCTACAACACAACCTCCCCCGTTTTGCAGCCTCTTACCCTTCAATCGAAATCCACGTCTCCCCACGTCCACACCGTCATCCCGTCATTCGAGGTCATTTCATAAACGGTACTCAACACTCCATATGTGTGCGAAATCTAGAAAAGGGACAAGTACTCCAGAAGGCCGAGATACTGAGGGACATGAGTGGGGAGAAGGCCAGGAGGGTTAAAGGCGGGAGAGTTGTGGGGAGCTTGAACGAAGGGACAAGAGGGGTGTGGTCACCGTTCCATGGGGCTAAGGCGCCGAGCTTTGAAGGCTGAGAAAGAATGAGTGAATGGAGGACAGTGGTATCCATTTGGGCGGCGTCCAGTCCCGGCACCGACGGAATTGGTACAAGCTTTGAAAATATCTATCACCAGACTATGAGTAGAGAGCATGGCATCGTTTCGTCGGACACACAACTACACCAAATCTACCTTGTGGATTTCCTGAAGCCTGCTCATCTCAATTTCTCATATCGGCGTGGCTACTTGGTTACGACACCAGTTTTCTCTAGGAGTTCTTATGCCTTGGCATTGATGATATCAATAACTACTCGAGGGTCAGCAGCATCTTCGGACGACAGTAGATCGATACGTACAAGCCGGTTTCAAACTCGCGCCTCCGACAAGAAATCCATCAATATCCGCCTGTTGCGCCAGATCCCTACAGTTCTTCTCACTGACGCTTCCTCCATAGATGATCCTGGTGTTTTCGGAAGCTTCCTTTGAGATGGTGGATGAAAGCCATTTGCGGATCTCGGCGTGGACTTCCTGCGCCTGCTCGGTCGATGCGACTTTGCCCGTGCCGATAGCCCTGAGAATATGGCAATAGAGATCAGCTACGTTGCGTCCCCTGACTCTGATCTAGATTCCAGCTGGCAGAAGCATACCAAACAGGTTCGTAAGCCACTACAATCTTGGACCAATCTTTCGTTTGTTCTGCCACCGCCTTCAACTGTCTCGTAACGACTTCGATTGTCTTGTTGTCTTCTCGTTGCTGCACTTTCCGTTGGTATCAACTATTCATCGGACATATTCGAGGTTTATTACCTCTAGTGTCTCTCCTACGCAGAGAATAACCCCCAGCCCACCATCGAGCGCCGCTTTTGTCTTTCTTGCAATAAACTGTAGATTGATGTGTTTGTCAGCCAATGTTTCTTGACTGCTCTCTTCTGACATTCCACACGTCTCTGTGCCTTTTCTCGTCTTCTCTTCAACCCGGGACAGAACTCACCTCGTCCCCCTCGGCGAGGATGACTCTTCTTTCACTGTGGCCCGTCAAGGTCCAGGTGACTCCGCTATCCTTCAGCTGCTCTGCACTGATCTCGCCTGTGAAGGCGCCATTGGGCTTATCGAAAACGTTCTGGGCGGCCACTTCGATGCCTTGGCGGAGGGCCTCTCGAGCGGTCAGGAGGTAAAGAGCTGGTGGGGCGATTACGACCTCTATGGGACGAGCTTCATTAGCGCCATGATCCAGTCTCCGGTAGGAAGGTATGCATGGAGGAGCTTTTGACAATTGAAGCAATCAGGAAGGACGTTGTGGACGGTTTCACCTACCGGTCTTGGGATCTAATTTGGCGTCATTGAGATTCCGGATTATCTCTTGAATGGATTTGATAGTCCCATTCCTAAGTCAGCCGTGCGATGAGTTAGCCATAAGTGTACGAGCGGCCTATTTTTCCCGGCGATACTGAAGGAATGGTTACATCTTGAAATTCCCTCCAACGAAGAATTGGCGAGCCATCTTTGCAATTAGGGTTCTCTGAAGTTGGAGAAAGGAAGTTGAATCTGCGGAGAAGGACGATGGAAAAGTTCAGTACCCAAAGATATTTAGATTGTGTGTATGTTTCCTGGTTTGCTATGAAGCTCACCTGGTGGGGTCTTCTGAGAAAGCTCTAGTGGGGCTTGGAATTTGAACTGCTGTGGATGCACTCTACATGTGACGATGGCCCTGACTTTCATCAAACCATAGTTGAATTCGTCGAGGCATTTGAGATCCGTGCCACGCGGCTACCGCCCTTTCGAGGCCATCATAGATTTCCTCTTGAACGGACTCTCTTTGGAGCAGACGGTGGAAAGCCTTGCGCGCCCCGTAGAAATGGCCTATGAATGGGAAGACAGCCGTGGCATCGAATCGGTGCTCCTCAGATCTACCTGGCAGGCATTCAACAGCATCATCGACAGTACGAATCACACAAAGCTAGCACAGCTACTTGTGCACCTCAGATCGCGTGGAACGCCTGACGATGTCGATGCAAAATAGACCAGCTATGATGGAAAGATATCGCGAGAATTGCCACTATATCAGCCCACAAGCCATGGAGATTGGCCGTGCTCATCGGAAGAGATCACAGCAGTGACCGCGCGAGCTGTTGATATTCAACACGACACTCGACGCTACTTGGATGGGGTTGATGGAGTATGTGAGCAGTACACGAATCAAAACGCCTTCTTGGCTCGTCTGGTCCATTTGCCAGGTGCGCCGGATGAGCTCTACGCACTGATCCCAATGCGGTGGGGACTCAAAGATGATTTCGATGCCTGGGAGTTGAGTTGGATTGTCCCCGGGGCTGCTATGTGGATCCTGTACGCCGGCGAGCGTCTGGTTGAGCGAGCGAGAGTGGGACGAGCCCTATACTGATCGTCTCGAGATCGGGATGTCGCGTGGCAGTACCACTGGGGATCACTCCAAAGAGAATGGCTTCTGCCGAGATCGATGGTTGATGTGGAGGGACCGCTTTGCTCAGATGGACGAAGTCCCCCTGATGACAAGGGAGCTTGCCGCTCGAGCAGTTGACAAGATGAAATGGATTGAAAGCAACATTCCAAGATGCTGATACAGATGGTTCCATGTTCGACCAAGCAGAAGCACTAGTTTCTGCTTGATTGAGAAAGTACTAAATGCAGGAGCAGGAGTCTTGTCCTACAGCTGCCCTTTCTTTCATTCTGAAAGCTTGCTTCCTTTGATACATATAGTTCACCGGTCCTAATGTCGCTATCTCACACGCTGGTGAAGTGGGCATCGATTCCTGGACTGTCACACAGATCGGATGCCCTGCCAGTGCATCCAACAGGTGAAGATCCCTGGCTAGGTCGTGTTTTTAATGTTCCATTGTGTTATTTACTTTAATCCCTATCGATTCTTCCCCCCGCCTTTTGAGCACAGTTATGTCGAGGTTCAGAGTATTGTGATATGTATGGGCTTCTTTATCTTCGACTGACTCACGTTTCTCTCCAAGCATCGTCATTGTCTGCTTCACACTCATCCCCTGATTGGGGGTGAATATTGTGTCATCTCGGAGCGATGGGAAAAAACACTATCAACTGTCGAGTCATTCTGATGAGCTGTCGGTGTGCGAGGTACTCTGGCTCACCAAGCCAGCCAATTATATGTTTCTGGATTCTCCTGCTGTCCTATGCTTGCGATGCCACTGCTCTCGCCATGCTTACCCGTCACGACTCTACAAGGGCCTCGAACCAGACCATCGATCCTTGGATTGATGCATGCCGGATGCCCCAGACGAGGATTCGAATCCTCGCTGCTATACCACGAAGCGGCTCGACACTAATGATGCAAATCTTCGGAGAAGCGCCAGAATGCGCGGTTACGAGCCGCCTAGTACTCATGGGCAATTATGGTGTCCATGAAGATTTCCGTCCTGACTACACCATCTTCCAAGACCCGACATCGCACCCAGTGTACCAGGAAGCAGCATCAGGCCGGAAGTCCATCCTGATCAGTAAGGAAGAACTCGGCCACGACTGTTCCAAAGGTGAATGTGACTACAACATCTTCCCGGACGCCGCGAGCATAGGGCATACCAAAGCCGCCTTCTTGTTTCGCGATCCTATCAGAATCTTCGATAGCTGGAAAGCTGTTGGGTGGACCGACGTCCAAAGCCTGTTGATTGCCTACCGGAAATTGTTCAACACGTGGGCTGCTAATCAACAGTCAGCCATCGCCTTGACGTACGAGGAAGTGATCAATAAGCCCGAGGTAACCATTGCACGCCTCTGTCGTCACTGGGAAATCAACTTCTCGCAACAGCTACTTTCTTTCAAACATCCATTCGGCAACGGATTCCTTTTTTCCAGCGAGCGTGAGCGGCGCATATACACCACAGACAACCCACTAGGCCTCTTCAACACCATCCAATCCAACACCTCCATCAACGCCAATATCAAAAGCCACGGTCTCCTCACAACCGCGGAAAAAGATCTAATCGAACGAAATCTCGGCGGTCTATACATGGCGACATACGGCGATAGGATCCAACCTATCAAAGATGCCCTATCAAGCAAAACCCACTTCGGCTTCGACCTCGACGACACCCTCCACTCATTCCGCAAAGCCTCCGGCGCCGCATCGGCCGCTGTCTTTGAACACCTTGCCTCCGCAACAACATCAACCACAACAAAGACCCCTCCAACCATCCAAGAGCTGAAAACAACCTACACCGAAATCCTCACCCGCACCACATCCACCGCCTTCGCAGACGGCAAAACCTCAACCGACTACCGAAAAGACCGCTTCACCGCTCTGATGCAAGCCCACAACCTCAACTCCCCCAACAACGAAGAAACCCTATCCCATCTCCTAACCCTCTACAAACACACCCTCCAAGCCTCCCTATCCCTAAAACCCGGCGCCGCACAACTCCTCTCCAAACTCAAATCGCTCGGCAAAACGATCGTCGTCATCACCGAAGGGCCCGAAGACGCACAGCGCTGGACGTTGCAGCAATTAGGGATCGCGGAGAAAGTCGATGTGCTGATGACGTCGAATGCGATTGGTAAGAGTAAGACGGAGGGTCTTTTTGGGGAGGTGTTGGGGCGGTTGGGGATTGGGGCGGAGAAGATGGTGGTTGTGGGGGATAGTGTGGCGAGGGATGTTGAGCCGGCGAAAGCGGAGGGGATTTTGACGGTTCTTTATGATGAGGGGGGGAGTGTGAGGTTGGAGGTGGAGGGGGAGGGGGTGAGGGTTGATTCTTTGTGGAAGTTGGGGGAGTTGTTGTCTGAGAGAAGGGATGATGAGATTGGGGGGTGAGGATGAGGGAGGGCGGTATGGCTCTGTGTGTGTGTGTACATTGTGGGGAACTTTTGCTGGCAGACTCGAGAAAGGCATAAACTTTCTCTGGGCCCTAGATGGGCTATGACTAGCAGTAGCAGCCCGTGATAGCCCAAGAAGCTTCTAAACACAATTCAACGAAAGCAAGATTCCTGAGTCATCGAGTGATACCGTATACGTTCAACAGGCTCTCAAGGTCACAATTTTCAGCAACCTCCTGCCACCAAGCTTGTTGTCGCTGGGGCCGCTGAGGCTACTCCACAACATAATGCCACACGAAGACACCGATAGGGGTATGTATTGTTCTGAAGGATATACCAACAACGACGGTTCAATTGCCAGTATCTATCCTATGCATCCTTTCAATATAGTGTGGGATCTATGACAGGGTCTAGGCAACGTAACAATATACATTCAAGCCATCGTCCCTTTCTTCTCTTTCCATGTATTCTTTGTCAATCAACCTGGATCAAGAGTCAGTATCTGAAACGACCATCTGACAAGAGAATTTGTGTAGAAGCTTACCTTTCAATATTACTCTTGATATCCGCTTGATCGAGGACGCCGCGACTCTTTGTTGCGTTGATAACCTCCACCACCAAATTGGCATGCGTGATCGTCTTCCGGCCCTTCATGATGCGGACAATGGCTGCTTGCGTCTCGAAATGTCGGTCCGCTGCCACACGCTCATGCGTCTCTTTGTTCTCTTCTTTGGTTTCTTGTGCTTGGATGTTGTTGATCTTGATGCGGTACTTCGGGTGGCTGAAGTTTGGATTGACCGAGAAGAAGTCATCGGTGTTGACCTCTTTACCTTTGGGATTTTTCTTAAGGACTCGATATTGGCCGCATGCTAGAGATTGCAAGGTTCGCTTGAGTTGGATGTCATCTGATGGTTGAGCTTGTGAGCAAGCGACTTTGAAAGATACACGGGGTGACTTACCTAGACCTGTTTCGGCTTGTATTTGCACATATGACAATTCATTGTTGTTCGACGGATTGCTGAACAAAAGCAAGACCACAGCCTGAAGAGAGCTCACTACGAATTCTTTAATACCTTTGGGTAGAACAGCTTTCAACTGGCAGTGCGCTTGCGAATGTTTCCATTCGAGCCTTCTTCCTCTGTGTTTGTTTTTGTAATGTTGTTCAAACAAAGTAGCTGCTTGCTGTACGTCTCTAGGAATATTCAAGGAGATATCTGGGTATGATGGCCACGCCGACGAAGATAGCACACTAACGGTAAGATCGATGTTGGGTCTGTTGGGTCTGTTCTCTTCCCGGTCAAGCATCAAATTGTATGACTTGACCTCTTCTCTCGCGAGCTCCATGTCTTTGAACATCTGCTCTAAATTGTGCGTGAAACCTGCTCCACATTCTTTGTGAGGATTAGCACAAGAAGCATGTATCCATCTCGAATGCATAGAACATGGGCTGACTTACCTGAGGCGAGTCTTGTGAGCATACTCTTTTCAGCATCAGCACTTGCGCTTCGATTGAGAAGCAGTCTCTTCGCAAGAGCTTTCTTGTAGAAAGCCTCGAACACAGCTTTGCCGTGTAGGAAGCGGAAAAGCTCCAAAACCTGATCCAACTGTTTGGTGATTTCCACGTCTTCGTCTTCACTGGCCATGTCCACATCCTCATTGTTGTTTGCTTTCGCAGCAGTTGCACGGTCTGAACTCGCTTTCATGCGTCCTTCCAATATCAAGTTCACGTACTTTGCAATCATTTCTCCTGGTTTCGGGTTGTCTGTTCCCCAGGTCATATTGCTTCGCTTCGACTTGTTGATAAACGCTTCGAATGCTTCACGAAGAGTATGACCGAGGCCTTCATGCTCCCGAAAACATTTTTTCCAGACCGAATCCAATTTCCCCTTGAATGCCAATAGTCGAGGGACCATCTCATTCTCGCGGGCCTCATCGAAGACAATCTTTGAACCTTGTTCTGAAATATAAGCTTCGAATGGAACCCGAAGTTGTTCACTGAGGCTGGTACTATCCCTCCAGTCCAAAAGGGTATAGAGTTTGTACAGGGTGTCTTCCTTGCCTTCCTCGAGTAATTGAGATACCCCTCTGGTATCCAGGAGCTTTTTCCGGCGGTCTTCCTGGTCTACCAGGAGATCCAGCAGATAAGTCTCAATAGTTTTCTGGGTGGTGGAGTCCAGGCCAAGTAATGAACATCGTGCCAACTCAGTGTCTATCAGAACTACAGATTCTTCTATGTATGGAGCCAAATCAAGGGCTTCTGCCTTCTGGTCGGACCATGCAGAGATGTAGGTACTGGAGCGCGCCAAGAACTCTGGCTCGAAGCTCGAAGTATAGACCGACAAAGCATGGAACATCTTGATGGCTTTACGTAGAAGATCTTCTCTCTCTGAGTTGCGCTTCATCTGGCGATCGGCGGCCAACAGCTCACAGGCCCCACCCAGTATCCGGGGCTTTAAAGTCTGCGGTAAGAATACAAGATCCCTGAACTCATTCGTGCCCATCGCCTCGATCGATGGTAGTGAAGGCGTATTGAGAAGATAGGATCGGTCAAGGAAGAAGTATATTGAGCGAATAGTTTTCTGTTTGGCTTAGCAAATCGAACGTCTGGAGCAACAGCGAGTCCGTACCAGCCGGATGTTCCATGTCGCCCAGGCTTCCATGACCGCACTCAGCATCCCAACATCGTCCAATGCCGAGGCCCTTGCGAGAAGGGGCTTTGCGAAATACATTTCAATTCCTTGCTGACACTTCTCACGAAGGGACTTATATAACTGCGGCGCTCGACCCTGACGGCATAGATTCTCTGCTCCTCGATACAACTCTTCATTGGAATGTGGGAGCTTCTGGTCGGCCAGAATCGCCGACAAGGCGGCGTCCAGCTGGGAGGATACCTCGTTGATGTATTTTTCCGGATCCGACCTGGGCGTTTTCCTGAAATTCTTAACGACGAGCTTCCTCGGGCCGGCGTCAGTTGCTGTACCAACAGGCTTTGCCATGCTAAATGATGGTTTCTGGACTTTTGTCATCGTGGCCGGACCATTGCCGTTGGTGAGGTCAACATGATTGGGTCTTGAGAAGTTGTACATGTTGTTAACCGAGCTGGAGGATCCTTGAGCTGGTGGATGAGTGAGCTTGATTCGCTTAGTTGGAGAGTCTTCTGAATTGAAAGCCGGATGCCGAGTCGTTGAGAAGTCGTCAACAGAGGCGGTCCTTTTCGAGTTCCGATGCTTGGGCTTCTTGCCGCTGCTCTCAACGAGAGGCTGTCCTCGGGGCATCAATGCTATGAAGTATCAAAGCAATATGTTCAAATGCTGGCCTCTGCCTAGTGTCTCGTGGTTCTGATTCCATAAGGAGCACAAAGTGTAAGCTTTGCTTGACATAGAAGCAGTGAGGCCGAGGCAAGAAGGCAAGCAAGCTCATAATCTCAATCGATAACGACTTGTGTAATTATGCGGATTATGCAAGCTTTATGCGAAAGCCCCTTTTCACTAGCTCGTTCGTCTTCAGCAACCACCAAAAACCTAAGATATCTTCCATATTACTGCCACAACGCCTTTGTTTCACCCAAAGAACCATTCGATTAGTCCAGCAAATGTATAGTGATGCCGTAGCTTTGGTGAGAATGATACTCTCATCGACTGTAGTAATAGCCCTGGTTCGGAAGACATGACATTCCCCTTCCTAGATCTTCCTGCAGAGATTCGTAACGTCGTACTCCGTCTCCTTTTGACGCACAATGCCTCTATCTTAGCTCTTTCCTGCAACAGTCTCAAGCCTCCAAGACCCGTCTCCCTTGGCCTGACTTCAAGTCTTTGTTTGGTCTCTCGTGCCGTTCATGCCGAAGCTATTTCCATTCTGTACGGGGAGAACACCTTCCAGGCCCAATCCCACCTTTCTTACTGCTTCCGTCTTCGCAATGGACCCTGAACGACCCGTCTCAGCTCTTCGTTGCTTCTCACATATTCGGAAGTGGCATGTGAGAGTGAGACTGGACTGCGATCCATACTCCAACCTGCGATCATTGCCCAGATGTTCACAAATGCCCATGAACTCGAAATCGAGGTCTTCCGTGCTAGTTGGGGCACTGGCAGCTATGATCCTTTGTAAGGGTTCACCAATATCAGAGGTGTGAAAAATGCTAGGGTCCACGGAAGTCTTGGGAAGAAATATACGAGCTGGCTCGAGAATATCATGACGAAGTGTGAAGGGGCGGAGGTTGAGAGCTGGAATGAAGGGAACACCTGACACTTACTACTCATCGCTCTGCCCATTGGTTTCCAGTCCAGACAACCTTCAAAAACGGGGAACTCAAGTCGCACACACGAGTGTCTGCCTTCGACCTATCGACACCACAACTGGACTTCGCATCGAAAACACTTACACCTGACTTTGCCCCATCGAGTACACACGCAGAGCAGACTTCACCACCTACAGCGCAGACCAAACGCTTCTTTTCCTCGCCATTGAGCTGTAAGTTTAACTTGATCAAAGCTCTACAACGTCATCTAAACACACATCAAGAGTTTTTGGCCGAGATACTAAACTTAACTTCCAACGATGCGCCGCTCCACAGTCGCCTATATCTACGCCAATTTTACGCAAGCCTATGAATCCCCTGCCTAATGCACCATCATGCAGAACACCTCGAGGAAAGTCCCTTGACGTCTCCTAAACTTCATTACCAACGCACATATTGAGACGTTCAGGCTGTTTTCCCTTCCAACCATCGATATGCATACCATCTCACATGCGCATCTGTGCATCTACCTCCTGTGTTACCACTTTGGACTGTCTTTGGCCAAAGCGTCGTCCCAGAGTCTTGCGACCGCAAACGTCTCAGCTCGAGCTCCTCCGTTGCCTCTTGATCCAAAACGATCCCCCGGGATACTAGCTCAAGCGACGAGGAATCATTCACTTCAAACTTATGGATGCTATGGCCCCGCACCTGGCCTGAGCTACGTCACGTCGCAAGATGGTATCATTGCTTTGGGCGAGATCGCGAAATCGCAAGGTTTCTACGAAGTCAGAAGTTGGAACTCCCCGGCCTTACTGGCAGAGTGGAATACCGCGGCAATCTATCTTGCCAAGATCGGCACCGGGACGGACTTTTTTTCGTTATACCAAGCAACCGTACAGGCTATGGAGATTTTGTGGCAGTGTGTCATGTTTTCCCCCGAGCCGTATGGTGGAGCACTTCCTATAGGAGCCCGAGACGTCTTCCGCGTGGTTATTCAATCCTAGAGTTGGCGGGTGCTTTGATTCTCTCTACGTCTTCTGGGTACCGCGAAGCAACCTATGTATTCAGGATCCAATACAACCCTCGCAAAGACACCGAGGAGTTCAACATAAGCAAGTCTCCATTCAACCGTTGTAACAGCTGCGAGGAACACGGATCACCGGGAAAATCTCAGGCTCATAGCGTCTCGAATGATTGATCTGTACATATCATCCCTCAAATCATGTACAGCTGCTCTCAGAACCACCACCGTTGCACTGCTACATCTCTCTCTCTCTCTCTCTCTCTCTCTCTCTTTTACTTTTCCTTCCATCTACAAATTCTGTTCTGGAATGAACCACATTTGCATGGCAACCCCGAGTTCGCAAGTCAATCTAAGATCGAAACCACCGATGAGACAATTGCGGTATGGATACGAATTGAAAATACGATGTGGTTACACCTCTGCACAGATCTATCAAGCCTAAATAAAGCCCCCGATCCCAAATCCCACGCAGGTAACAGCTACACAATACGTCTCCTATAACATGTAAAGACCAATAATCCACCACGCCATCAAAAAGCCAACATATCATAGCTCAAAACACCGCCTCCCCACCGCAACTCACGGTTAACATTCTACGTATACATGAGCGCCCCTCCGTCACTTACCCCTGCAGTCGGATGCAGAGATGGCTCTTTCAAATATCCACCAGGATCAAGGATTCAAGAATGGACTTCACAGCCCCGCCCTTGCCAGAAACAGATCCTAATGGGAGATTCCAATACCAGGCTCTCCTGAACGCACATAGGTGGAAAATTACTAAAGAGCAGTCGCCGGAAAGGGGTATCCGACGCCTACCAAAGAAGAACTCGACAAGACGCGTGCTCTGCAATATTGAGCGAAGAAATGCCCAAGGTGAGCCGAAGGCGAGGATAGAAGTCGACTACAAGGCGGTAACAAAATATTCGCTTCACGTCTTGTGTCAGCAGTCGACCTTGCTTGAGAGATGGTTTGATCATGGCTCATAGTTGGTGACACTGCCTTGGGTCGAGGGTGATTTTGAGTATTGTGCGGTTTCGAGGATTGATTGTTAATGTACAGGATGATGTGCGTGCTCTCTATACAGCCCGAGGGCCACCATTGCGCTTCTAGTCTAAAGTCAAAACCATATTCTCCTGGGTATCACGCTACATGTATATGCGCATAAGATACATATGTAAAGCACCTCTGCCCGCCCAACTCCTACGCTCAAACAGTCGTCGTGCCCGTATTTTACAAGATGAAATGCAGTCCGCTCAACGCGTATCAAAATTTATCCAGATTGAGTTGCGTGGTAACTTCCCACCGCTGGCCACCGCTTCCATAACCGCCTCCGAGTCGATTCTTGATGAGACTCGTAACCCGATCGGTCAATTTCACCAATCCATCTTCCGTCCCACGAACTCGAAGCTTCAGGTTCGCCATGCACAGCCCGTAATGGACTTGCCAGAACCGCGCCTCCTCAATGCCGCTCACGGATGGATCGGTCTCGATATCTCGCATCACGTCCTGAATGCCATTTCCAGAATACGACATGAGTAGCATGAACCCTAGAGTCTTTACCAGTCGGAAGCCGAGGACACACATCGATACGGCTATCGTTAGGGAAAGGAACCGATCCAGCCACAAATAGACTTGTATAGATAATAACGGGAGTAGCAGAAGCATCATGGAACATGAAATAGTCAGGAAATGCGAAGGGTTCGCCAGGATCGACGGCAAGGACTCGATGTAGGCGAATCGCATCACTTTGCCGATCCGAGCATGGTTCTTGAGAGCAAACGCCGATATCAAAGTAGAAATGATGGTGAGGAGTGAGGCGGTGTCGATCTCGCCAGGAGATATACGCTCCCCATGGTCGTGCACGTAGTGAGCCTCATGGCCCATGCTTTCGAGGACGTGCTCCAGATTGTGGGAGATCAAGTCCATGCCCATGAACAGCAGCAGGACCGACATTGCGAATCCAGCCAGCACTTCTGCACGCTCGAGACCAAAAGGATGCCGGATGCTAGATCGCTTCCAGACCTCGAAGTTTCCGAGGACGTCGACGACCACGCACAGCATGGCGCCAAGGGAATCGAAGAGGATGAGATGTGAAAGCGCGGTGAGAGCCAACGACCCTTCGGCACTCCATAGGGTATACGCTGCCACCATCATATGGCATATGCTCCACCAAAAGCGTGTGTTCTGTTCCCGTGACATGCTTTTCCTACACTCTTTCAAGGTTGGGACAGGCAATGAGTTGGGTAAGGCTAGAGGTGCTCGCGGGGCGGGCTCGAGGAATATCTGGTGGGAGACGCTACTGTGTTTGTATTTGTGTCCTCGTCTTTGGCCAACACTCTAGAGTGGAACAGTCAGATGGGATTCTGTGAGCGTTATAGGAGCAAGGGACATACTGATTTGGTGATTGGGGACTTGGCCAAGGTGGTGGACTGAAAGTTGAAGATACCTTTGCCATCATCGGAAATGCTACTTAGACTGCCAGCACTATTGGGGACCCTCATGCTGTACAAAGAGTTGGCGTCTAAGGGTGATAGAGGTGTAGGGTGGGCGGAGTAGGCATGAGCTGAGCTATAGCGGCCCACTGGGAAGTTCTCATCCATAGGTGAAAGTGATCTTGGGTCGAAAGCGGACTTGACAGGAGAGTTGACGTAGCCATCGAGCTCCAGGCCGTTGAGCATATCGCCCTGGCCTTCAGGGGGTGGAGTGGCTGATCTGGTTGGCGCGATGATCGGTAGCTCCGAAGCCATTGTTGGCCGTTCACTGCTTGATAGGATTAGTTGGATGCTGTTTACATTATAAATGACTGCAGTGGTAACAAGCTGTACTAGAAGTCGTGAAGTAAACACACAACGCTTTATCACCGTTGTTCAAGGGTTAATTGATTGTTCGGAGCCCCTATTTGCTATCGGCCGAGATTTAACCACTAGCAGGAAAACAAGCTTTTAAGCCTCATCTTCTTCGGAACCCCTGCACGCAACCGAGGGAACTGTGAACTCTCTTTCCCCAGGCCGACAGGAACGTCACCTACGTAACCTTGTGAGCTGCTCGATGCACGAAAAGGTCGACAACAGCAACCATGAACAGCTATGATACTGAGCGGAGACCGAGACAAGCCGAACGGAAATCCAACCTCGACTGGACATAAAAGAAGCATCTCCGGAGCGCTCTTGTCCAAACTCTCGTTTTCCTCGCCAAGTCAAGATGGCAGCGAGTCGCATGGCCCCTCCTCTTCAAACTCTCCAAGTCCTGCCCAAACCTCTCCACGGAGCCCCCGAGCAACGGGGGGAGCAATGGCAGCAGCACTAAAGCAAACCAAGACCCGGAAGCGAAAAGGATCTTTGCGCAAGACGGCCTTACTGGGCACTGGCCGCCTACGGACCGACCAGTCCACGAACAACAGCGAAGCCAACACGCAAGGTGGCGATACCGTAAGCTCAGAAAGCTCATGCGAACCGCAATCATCAGAGGATCTACCAACACCTACCCCCATACCACCAAAAGTGCAGCCGCCGGTGCCCTGGGTGAGCCATCCAGTTCACGGAATCCTCCACAAGGCTCTCATCGAGCACACGCCCGCCGGAAAGTCGCTACAAAAATCGCCGACATTAAGTCCTGCACCGGATGAAGACGATATCCTTCATCCCAACCAGACTGCTCCTCCTTTAACAGCCCAGAAACTACCCATTCTCCCTGGCAAGGCATCTTTCTCATCGGGCTCTTCGACATCCGATGGCTACTTCCCACCACAAGTCAGCGCCCTTCCTCGCAGGACCCGTCACAGTCCGAAATCCCCACTCTCCACGGTCGCGGCGGAAGCCATCTCGTCACCCGAGGCATGGGATTATTCCGAGACGCGGTGGTGGGGCTGGGTCGTCCTGGTGGTGACGTGGGTCGTCTTCGTGGTAGGGATGGGTAGCTGTTTGGGGGTGTGGAGCTGGGCTTGGGATGTGGGAGAGACACCCAAAGCGCCCCCGGAGTTTGAAGATGATGCCACCCTTCCCATTGTCGGCTATTATCCTGCTCTGATTATTCTGACGGGATTTATGGCGTGGGTGTGGGTTACGGTGGCTTGGGTGGGTATGAAGTATTTCAAGCATGCTAAGATGGGAGGAGAGGATGAAGTTTGAGAACAGTGTCTTATTGATATGTATGAATATACAAGGAGGCTCGAGTATGTGTTCATAAAAGGCCTTACTGCCGAATGATAGAAGTTGCAACCTCGATACGTCGGGGAGCTAAATCCCTCGCAGCATTCGTCCAGTCACAAAGAACTAAGGTAGAAGTCTGTAGGTCGATGTTTAAGGCTTGGTGACTTATCAACTGGTCGATTTAATGAAACTTATCTCGAAATAACTATGTCTTACAATATAGAAAGCATGTACACCGAAAATCGATCCGTCGGAAAACACGCTCTATATCTGATATCGTCCGCGATAGGTAAATGTACTTTTCTTCAAGCATACGCAGCCCAACCTGTAACAATCAGCCTGTCAGCTCCGAGGATAGACTCCGTAGGGAATCAAATTACTTACCTGCAAACAACAACGCCAAATTCCTCTCATCCGTCGCCTGCTGTATCAACTCATTCACCGTAGCCGTAACACTCAAACTCTTGCTCAACTTCTTCTTCACGACCGTCAACGCCCGATCCGCCTCCCCCGGTTCATTCTCCCCGCTCTTCGTCTTCTTACCACCCAACTCGTCTTCCTCACCATCGACCAGATTCCCGCCGGGGGCCTCGGTCTGCGCTTCCTGGAGTTTCTTAAGCCGCAAGGGGGATAGCGACCAGCTGTATAGGGGATCGTAGCGGAGTACATCGAGGATGGTCATGATGCTGTAAGATTCGTTTCGGAGGGCTTCCAATGTGAATTCGCAACATCGCCTGAAAACACCCTCGGTACTGGTGATGCCCATTCCGTCGACCAGATCGCGCGTCAGGCGGAAGGGCACCACTTCCGGTACGGGCAGAATACGACCCTGCTCGAAGGCAATGCCCAGATCGATGTGCACCACTTCTCCCGTTTTTTCGTCGAGGAGGATGTTGTGCCCGTGACGGTCGCCGAGACCTAAGATGTGGCCGAGGATACTGATGGCAGCGGTGCTGCGCGTGTAGGCTAATCTTCTATCAAACCAGTCGTCGGGGTTCTCGAAACGCTCCTGGAAGAAATAGCGGAGGACCGGGTGGAACTTTTCACAAACGCCTTTGTAGACTTTGATACGCTTTTCTGTGGATTGCGATTGGGCGTCGGCGATGGCTTTCCGGCAATTGGTGGGTTTGAGATCTTTAGGGAAAAGACGCTGGTGGGCAGGCATAAGGTAGTCGTGAAGGGGAATTGTATTGGAGACGAACTCGATAATACCGGATGTTGCGGTCAAGGGGAGCACTTTGTACGTTCGGATGCCCAGTTTGCGTTGACGGGTGGACCGCTGGGAGCAGAGCAGATTGCTGACTTGCTCAAAGACTTGCTCCATGATCGAATCCTGTCGGAGGTCGTCGTTGCCGGACTTGAACAGTTGTTTGTACTTTGTCCCGTCCGTTGCGATCGCAGTCACAATCTTAGGCATACTGATGCCCGAAGCAACGGAAAACTCTTGATTAAATTTCGCGATTCGAGGTACACTGCTGTAGTCAAGGTCCGCTCGAAGGTCGATCTTCATGGTCGGTGGAGGGATCCCCAGGTCACCGATATCCTGCCCAATCCTCTGACCGGTTGCTGACTTCCGCAAAGGTATCTTTGATCCTGGCTTGATCTTGGGGTCATCCAGTCTCTCCGCAGCAAACCGGATGAAAAGAATATTGGAATTATGTATAGCGATCCACGTGGGAGCAGACTTCGAACTCTTGACCTCTTCGACGATGCGGTTTGCTGCTCGGTTTCTCCCCATAGCGGCCTCGTCTCTTCCCCCTTTTGTTTTACTTCCGGCAAAAATTTGATACATGCCGTGGAAAGGATGTTCACGACAGATCCTGAATACTAGCGAAGCCAGGTGTTTCTGGAACGAGGTGTTCACGTCAAGCAGCCGCGACGACCATTGATTCATCATTGAAACGAACTTCCTGCTTCCAACCTGGGCAATGTGACGCGCTACAGCAGCGTTGGCAATCTCGCTGTCGTAATGCTGAAGCCACAAGGCAGAGAAACGAAGGGCATCGTTGTCGTACTTGTCGCATGCCTTAAGAGCCAGGAGGTAGTTCTCGAGGCTCTGGCGTAGAAAAGCTTGCCGATTGTCTCGTAGCCGTTGGAATTCTCTGTCATCCAGATCAAACCACGATTTGGCTTTGTTTCGATGCGACTTGAGGTTATCCTTGTCTTTTGACTGGGAACCAGCAGACCTGATCATCCTGTCTAGGTCATGAACCTCCTCCTCCTTAGTCTGTCTGAGCTTCTGGATGCGCTCGAAATCCTCCAAACCATCAGGGTTCTGCAACTGCTGGTCGCAGAACGAAGCAAACTCATGGAAAACTTTGCCTGCTTCTGTGCCTTCAGAGACATCGTGTAGCTCTCTGATAGCTGGAACGAGATATCGACTGATGATTTCATCCGGCTTTTCCAGCCTTGCCTCTGAGATTTGGTGACCCTAGCGTCTGTTAGCGAATGGAGAAGATATGTAACGTTACTTAGGTGTCCAATGTTTACCAATTTCGCCAGCAATTCGGGCTTACCGACATGTATTGCGTGCTTGCCTGAGTCGATGGTTGAATTCAGGTCTTGGAGCATCTTGATCGAAGCAGCCATTTCCCCTTGGTCCCAGAGCACACCAGCACTTTCGAATTGCACCGCGGCGCTGATGTTTATTCCAAGATCCTTACAAGGCTGTGTCAATTGATTGAGGTACGTTGCTGCAGCTAAAGCGTTCTGTAGGGCACCGTGACGCCGGCTCATTTGCGACGATGATAGCAAAGCGCGAGCCTCCATGGAGCGAGCGTCCCGGGATGAGATTCTAGTCATCTTTCGAAGGCTGCCGCTTTTACTTAAAGTGCTAAATAAGGTCTCGCGACAGGAGACGATACTCTCAACGTGATCAAAGCTAGTGTTGTTTAGCAAGTACAAGGGATTCCCAACTCGACAGGATGTTTACCTTTCGGTATACATCCAGTCCTCTCTTTCCTCGAACCGAAGCCAGACATCCTCAAGTTGCTCCAAGTCACGGACGGAGCACAACTCATCTATTTCGGTGAGTATAGCGAGGGTTCCCAAGGTTTCATGTATGGATGAGCCCGTTATATCACCAGATCGAAGTAGGCCAATCGATTCTATCACTGCTCCGTCAATCACCTTGGTGAATGCATCTGAGTTCGGCGCGTTGTTGATACCCTGAAAAGCATGAAAAGTTGAGCTTGCACTGTTCGCACCAGACACGGGGGCAGAAAGGTCCCACTGTTCAAGTTTCCTCGCAGTATTGAGCATCGTCCTTAGAGCGTTTTGGCTCAGGTTGGTCATTTTGCCGAGTAGCGATTGCGATAATCCGTTCAAGTCTAGAGTCTCCAGTGCTTGGATCATGCCTTCTTCGTCCATCTGCGTCGTTGCAGGGGAGTATCGGATCTGGCTGTCATAATGAGCTCCACGAAAGGAGAGACTCTTGAAACCGGCACGCTCGTACTCCAACCGAGCCATCATTGCAGACAAGCTTGATGGTTGCTGGACGCCGTAGAAAGCATCTTGTTCATCGATACTCCGGTAGATTTGCAACAACAGATCCGTCGGCTCCTCAATCATGACAGCTGTAGACCGCCTAGATGCCTTAGCTATCTCACAGTAGCCGATGTCCAGAAACAGAAGAGCAGTCTTGAACATAGAACACCTCACAGCTGCCGATGCGGCTTGGTGATGGTCGATACTCAACCACTGGGATCGATCCGACTTGTTCGTCTCTTGGGGTAAAGGTTGTTTCCGAAGATAGACTATTGTTTTAATTAAAACGCGCGTATGTGGAACGTACTCGCTGCCTGTCATTTCGAAGAGCTTCTGACATGCTGTCGATAGAAGCGATCGAGCGGTCTGATGGCTTTTGGCCTGTCGTAGTAGAGTAAGATGCACGATGAACGGGAACAAGCGATCACAGATATCTTCGGACTCGGAAAGCAGACGTGGGAGTTCCGATAGTAACAGATCGTCCTTCGCTGTAAGTGCTAAAGCGACGCATAGATCTGATATCCAGCTTGGTGCGCTCCGGCCCTCAAAAGACTCTACCACATCCTCCAAATTGGTACTAGATGCTACAGCTGAATCTCGATGCGGACATTCGTAGGACCTCCAGAGTAAGCCGGCGACCACAGAAGAAGGCATTGATTCTTGGCATTCGACGAAGAGCTCCGAATCCTCTGCTCGATTCAAGACAAGCCTGAGAGTGTTCTCGATGGTACCGACCTGCTTACGGTTGTCGGTCAGGAGCATGGTGCACAGCGTTTTCAGAATACAGGACTGCGAAGTTGTGGACCCCAGTGTATCACGATCGTCGGATACCAAGTCTTCGAGGTCGGTATCAATTTCGAGAGTCATTCTTCTGTCGGCCACACCCGAAGAAGCATAAGCACGACCAAGGACACGGCCCGCCCAGAGCTGGAAGTCCATCCCATAGTCATTGCTCCGAACCATCTTGCCCAGTATAGGGGCGAATAAGGCAGCTTCGAAATCTGAGCCAAAGATGTCTTCGCGAAAGCTTGGAGGCTTTTCGAAGTTGGCACAGAGGAGGTGGAAGATTGACTCTCGTGACGGCTGATCCAACAGATTTCTGCCCGAAACTTCGTCATCCAACAATTCGAAGAGAAGTTCGCTTTCATGGGTACCGTTGTGCGCGTTACCGTTGGCTCGAATTTGCCGTGCAGCCTCAAACAGTCGTTGGAAAGACATTGCAGCTGTCTCGGACAACGCTCCGGAACGATAGTTGATCATGTAAGTTCCCAACCAAGCATGAAAATTGGCCGCTTTGCTCATTATGGCTTTATGTTGACTCTCTTGGGTGGTACTCTCCTGGGATGAGCCAAGAAACGCCTTTAAGCTTGTCAAGGCGACAAGACCAAGGCCAGCGACGAACGTTGGTATCTCTTTGAGGTAGTGACTCCCGGCAGTAAGCAGATATTGGAAAATTCCTATGCAGTCTTCCGAGCAATGCGTATCTGTCAAGAAGGGACGAAGAGATTGCAGTGCCATTTCTATTGAATACTCCTGCAGTGCTGTCGTCCCAGCTACCGAAACTAGAATCCGCAATCTTCGGATGGTGGAACAGGCATATTGAGATCCTAGCGCTGGGTGGAGGGTGTCAAGTAACCCGCGAAAGAGGTACACGTAGAGCGATTGTGACCAAATGGATTCGACTTCTTGATTTGTACGACGGCAGACATGAGCGATCTCGTCGAGCAGGCAACGGGCTTTGAAAAGAGGCTGCTGGTTGACCGGGAGAACTTCAGCCGAATGGGAGATGGATTTCATCTCATGGTAACCCTTTCGGGCGTTTAGGTACGTTGGGTTGCTTTCCAAGGCCTTCTCAATACTCTTCTCGTCGGCTATGGTACGGAAGATTGTCAACAGCACATCGTGAAAGTTAGCAATCACCAGAGCCGTGTAATTCTCTTTTCCGAGTATTTTACGAAGGCGTGCTTCAGCGCCCAGGGCCTGAGCGCTCTTTGAGGGCGGAACTGTAACGTCTTGGGCGATGCTATAGCCTGTGACTTTACCGATAGACTCCTGGATGATTTGATCAAAGGATTTTCCGAGCTCCCTGGCGAGCTGATTTCCCTGTTCCTCCTTTTGTCGCATCACAATCTGCCCTGCCACCTCGTCCTGAACATCAAGAAGTAGAGACTTCAGACTATCATAACCGAAAATTGAGAAGGCAATCGAATTAACCGTCCCAGTTTCTAGCCAAGTGTACATTATTTGCGGAGCAAAAAGTCTGAATAGTTCTTGCGAGTTATGAAGATGCAATGACTTCGAGACTTGACTCAAACACCATCGAGCATGGCCAGCCGATGCCGGCACAGCAGCTGGGATCTCGTAGATGTGATAGACACATCGGCGTAAAAGCGTTGGCCATGATTGTGCGAGACAGGAAAGGACGTGTAGTCGAAGTGCAATACCGTCCGGCCAGTTGGCTGCCGCTGGGAGCTTCCCAACAACATCCTCTAGAATCCCTTCATGTTCACTGAGGACGAACAGGCCAAATATCTCAGATAGGTTGTTGCCGACAGAGAACTTGACGTCAAGATTTCCTTGATCCAATACCTTGAACAATTGCGTCCTTGCTGACGAAATATCTAAGCTTGTGCCAAAGTCTGGGCTCGTTCGAATTAACCGTTGCAACAAGATCGACATACATATCAGGACATGAGGCGAGGCGCGACGCATGTCCACTGCTAACGTGATAAACCAGGCGTAGGCCTCCATTGCAGCTTCCGATAGATCGCCACTGTCAGGATCAGTCCAGAGATCGACTAGGCCTGTCAGAACGTCCAAGGAAGTTCCCATTGCTAGCTCAGATCTTTCCAAAGTGTAAGGTCGCAATATGCTCTGCAGATAGAGGAGCAGAGCCGTAGCGTCTTCAGTGCCTACCAACACTTCAGACGCAAAGAGATCGCGGAAGAAGTACCTGCAGCAAATGAAGAATGACGGAGATAATGAAGTTACATATTCAACGAATGTTCGTGTTATGACTGGACATGGATGATGCTGGTCAGATTGGTCTTCAGAGCTCGAAATGAAACAGAACTTAGCGGCAAGGGATCTCCGGAAGGTCATTGGATTTGACATCGCGGCTGCTGCGTTGTGCGAGAATGCGGTCATGACCGACTTATGCCTCCCGTTGCTTGCCTCCTGTTTGAAATCACCGTCAGACAACTCCTCGACTTCCTTCCCAGAGAGTTTATCGGAATCGTCGTGGGCACAAAGCTCACGCCAGAATTCCAGGTCTACTGCTCTCAGAAGAGAGACAATCCCACGAAAGATGAGGCGTTTCCCTGAAAGAAGCTCTGCTATGCTCGGAGTGACTGCTGCGAAAGATTGAAAGACTCCCTCCAGGAGCATCGCCCTCTTTTGCGATGAGCCCACAAGGCCAAACACCATTGTTGCTAGTTTGCGAGTCGTTCCTTGTAGCTCACCATGTCTGCTGAAAGAGTGTGCATGATGGTGCGCTAGAGCTGAATAGCTGACTATGCAGAGTGTTGTGACAACGTTGACAGAATCGGGCATAAGCTGGGAAGTCTCTAACTCGTGCAGCAACGCAGTAATCTCCACGAGAAGAAAATCCAGAACTTTGACTGCTAATGCTTGTTTCTTTGGGCCAGTTAAAGCAATCTTCGAAGCGTCGTGCTTAAATGCTTTACCGAGAGTTGGAGATGAAGGCTGATTGTCATGATCTAATAGCAGATACTGTACAGTGACAAGATCTTCTACGCTTTTGTAGCGTGCTCGACCAAGGGCCCCAAGCAGCATAGCATGGGGAAGAGACGGGCCATGATATTCGTCCCCTATACATACTTCCAGTAACATCATTATACTATCGGCTGGACAATGCTGAGCGTTTCTCAGTGTGTGTCGGCGTTCCTGAATATAACCTGGCAAAAGTTAAGCCGAGCTTGTATCATGTTATAAGATATTGAACTTACTCGGTTTCCAACTATGAAATAACCAATTCAAGAAGCGTTCTGCTGTCTCCGCTGCCAGCACAGAATTGTCCTGGCCACGCTCAAGAGCTAAAAGTGAGCATAAGTTGAGTGTAGATTCGACGGAGTCCACGGGACCATTGAGCTCCATTGATGGGATCATGCCGTCGGCTATATCTGCAATGTCCATGTACCGAATGAGCCCTTTCTGAAGTATGACATACATCAAACGGCAAGCGGTTCTGCAAGTTGTGGTCAGAGTTAAATGCCGTGCTACGACTCGCCACACCTGAGTCCATAGACTGGTGAGGTTGGGATCGTGTGCAGTATTCTGTCCTGCAGCACTGAATAACTGTCAGCTCGGATCCGCTGCGCCAAAAACTGTTGTGGGAAGTTACCTTGTTATGGCAAGCATGGACCAGGAGCACAAGGGGCTGTTTTTGTCCGAGACATGAGTCAGAATTGGTTCAACGTAGCCCTGTAAAGCGGCTGCCTCAAATTGGGCAATCTCAAACACAAAACATAGGACTTGAAGTGCGTGTACCTTGTCAGGCAGCGTTGACATCTTCACCCGTCGAAACAATGTGGCAATTGGGTCTTCCCGTTTCCTTCGTTTTGTTGCGCGACGAGAGCCTGCAGGATCGGCATGATCGTGTAAATGTTGACAGCGTAGATGTAGAATACTTGTAATAGACGCCGTCACACAAATCAAAGACCAAGACGCCTCGGCTTTGAGCGCGCCGAACCGTAAACGAAAAGCCCGAAGACTTAAGGGCTTTTCCTTCTGATGCTGATCAAAGGCTTCGGCCAGATCCAAGTCGTCGATTTGGAGTTGATCTCTATCGTGCCGTCGACAGTACTCTTCTCTCATGACTTCGAGCAGATCAAGAAGGTCTACCAATTGATCTTCCGAGTCACTAAAGTTCAGGTGTGGTAAGTATGGGTCTCCAAGGACTAAGGGAACCAGCATATGTTCTCTTAGGGACGGTGACTTGGTGGACCAATTCCGTCGGATGATTGGAACTAAACCCTCAATGCTTCGCAAGGTCAAAGCCACATCACTAGTACAGATACGTGACAGAACGGTATTCATTGTCTCGAATGCGAGTTGCTGTACATGATCCTTGTGGGTGGACGACAAGAGAAAATTAAGTAGGGTTTCCACAAGTGTTTGCGCCTTCTCCAGCACTGGGCCATTCGATGTTGACACCAGATATTTCAGGCATGGAATAATATCCTCCGCTGGAACCGTCAGCTGTGAGGCTCTTTGTGAACGCAATGCATGGCTATTGGGACGCCCTATGACGGATGCAGAGCGGATGCTTGGGGTAGCTGAGCGATTCAGCCGACCTCCAGAAAAAGATGACGATTCGTAAACATCAAAACTACTGGCGATGCTGTCACTTGAGGTGTGGATAAGATCCTTCGTAGCTTGAATGCAGAAGTCTGCGAGCTCATACCATTCCTCGGCCGCCAGATGCTCTGGATGAGAAGGACATTCAAGGATTGTCCTCAAGGTCTTGAAATATTGTAAGGACAGAGGCTCCAGATAGGCGCCGTCAGCAGCCGGTAATGTCTGTGTAATGTGGTCCAACAGCGCCTTGACTGTTTTTCGACGCAATTTTGTGACGCCAACCTCGACCAGGATCCGGACTGCGTCTGCGCAAGCTGAAAGTCGGGAGGTGGCTTGACTTTTCTGCGAGCTGCCCTTTGCTTTCGAGTATGCTGAGCTGTCAACTTTGACAAGCTTGAAAAGGGCCTCGAGTATCTGGTGATAGGCTTTGTCGGACAGGACTTCACTACAAAGGCCTCCGTGAGTATCAATCATGATGGGTTGCAAGAAGTGACATACATCTGTTGGCTACTTCTATTCTGCGCGAAGATATACTTCAGGTCTCGAAAACCTTCAGCGTAAATTACGAATTGCAATGAATGGGCCTACCAGCGATGGCTTCCGTTCGCTCCTTTATTGCGTTGGAGCGGATACGAGCTAACGGCAATGAGTATGTTTGTGCCCTCATAGGATGAACAACCTACTTAAGACATTCTCTATGTCCATGGCTGCATCAGCCGGTCAAGGAATCAATAATTGAAGACAGCAGCCTGAGATCAGCCAGCGACTGTAGCCCAGACACGGAAATGATGACAGTACGTCCGATGACGGTGTGCGTCGACTGTGGAGACCTGCCATGTTCGACATATCCAGGTGCTCTACAGTCCACAGCACGACAGAGCAGTATCAAAATGGAAGTGGTGTGTATACGATCTTTCGGTCTGGTGTGGGCTGATCAAAGCCAAGACAGACAAGCGCGATTGCCGATGGTCATTGAATGTCTTCACGCGTTTTGCATCTAATATCATTGAAAGCTTGATACTCCGCGGATTCTATGGAGGCTGAGGATGGGCTTGAGAGCCTACGGGCTTTACACCAGGACCTTGTAGCTCTTGAAGATGGCCAGCTACGCAACATCGACAAACTCTGTAATGAACTCAAGGCGCATGTCGAAGCCTTCAAGAACCTCCTGGACCGGCCAACCAAGAGCGATACTAGCAGAAAGAAGGTCGAATCAGGTATTGCACAGCCATGATGCAGAAAAGCGATTGAGGGTGGTAGCTGATAGGGTCGATGATGCTCAGGGACCATACAAATTGACGAGAGCGACTATGCTGTCAACAAAGAATTTCAAGAAAGTAGCATACAGCTTGCCGATGCACTTGATCTGGACGAATTGCGAGCTGCGGAGCTCTTGCTAGATGCTCAGGGTGACGCAGAGCTTTTGGGTCGTTCGACCATCATCTCTGCCGTCATCAATTACCACGAAAAGAGACAATTTCTGTTAGAGTCCCTACGGATGCTTTTCAGGAATGCCGAAAATCCGGACAGCGAGGAAGTTCTACGGCATAAGCAGCTGGAGATCGTCGGCGATATACTTGAAGTCAAAGATGGGCCCGCCCGCAATGGGTCGCTATTCACCCGAAAATGTTTTAAAGCTATGGCGGACATTGAGAGATGGATTCAAGATCTCGCAGAACGTTATCAAGGGACCCTAGCTCTCGGCCAGTCGATGACGATTGAGTACGACGAAATCATGGCTTTCCAGCAATCAAGCTTGGCACAGCAGCACGAATCTCTGGGAGCCATTGTCACGTACCTAGTCAAAGGAAGTTACACCAATATTGAGGATTTCTTCCAGCTTCTTCAACACCTGCCGACAATCGAGCGATGGAACCATATTCCCGTCCATTACGTGCCTGCGATTGCCGCCTTTACCTCACAGTATGGTTCGCCGGACAACGGTGGAAGTCTGCGGGAAGCAAGGATGCTCCATAAAAGAATCATGGACGGTAGAGATTCTTCGCCATGGGCACTCCGAAACCTCCAGGCGGCTATGGTATCCTGGTGGCTGGCCGAGTACAGTGGATGGTACCTGGAGCAACGCCTAGGGTCACCTGTACAAGGGGCAGACTTGGAAGCTGAGGCTCGGGCCCGTTCCGATGCATTTCTACAGGCTCTCAAAGATGGAGCTTTTCACTGCACGCTTTCGATTTGTTCCCAGGTCTACCCTGATGATATCCACGATCCTGCCAGGAATGGACTGACCGACTATCTGTTGCGTGATACTCCACCACTCCCTACCGAAGCAGTGGAAACAAACGCGCTGTTCCGTGATCTCCTCCTGGAACAGATAGAGTGTTTCATCAACTCCTTCATCAGCAACATGCCGGACACTCTCCGCCAATTCCAGATCAGTGAGGATGACCAGAGAAAGAAGATCCTGGGAGGCATACCTTCCCAACCTCGAAATACCTTATATGACCAAGACCTTGATCTAGAACGGTTTTTTGTGATAATCGCATATACATTTGATCAGCGGACGGAAGCTGCTGAGGCGTTCTGGGAAGACCCGGATAGCAATCTGTATGGATTCCTTCAATGGGCATCGAAACGACAATCCACTCCACGCGTAGGTGCCTTCTGCGAGTTGCTGAGATCAATCTCGCGGGGCGAAGAATGTGCGACAGCTGCGCACAAGTTCTTGCTTGATCAGGGCAGTACAAAGACAGCTAGGATTCGAAGGTCAAGCTCCCTTAACTGGAGTCAGATTTTCAGTGAATTAAATCTATATGCTGCGAAAATTCGAGAAACTCCTGGCTCCAGTCGGCCGCCCATTCGCTACGGAGGAAAATCCAACGCAGGTGACATTGACGAACCTGAGAGTGCGCTGATGTTGGAATGCTACCTGAGACTTATGGCTCACATCTGCAAGGAGAGCTCAGAGGCAAGATCCTGGCTTTGGACTCATGAGACGTTCAGGTCACTTGAGGTGCTGTTTACTCTAGCGGATGTGTCTGTTCCTCCGCGATTGCAGGCATGTGCTATCGCTACTGTCGCAGCTATGCTCACGAACAAGACAGTGGAAACTAGCCTTTTCGTATGGAGTGCCATGGACCAGTGGGCCTCTAGTCCCACCTCCTCAATGCAGTCCATCTCCAGACCGGGCAAACCAATGACACCAATGATATGCATGGAAGAGGTCACGTTCGAAGCTCTATCAAAAACTTTCGATCAAGCGAATGAATTTATAAATCTTCTACAAACTTTGGTGTCTCCTGGTGCCGATGAGATTGGCTTGCACGACGCATTGCCCTTCCCCGAGCAATTGGGTAGCTCGTACCGCATGCCAGGAATTGAGCCATACATCGACTTCGCATTCGGCAAGATATTTGCTGCAAAGCCGCCAGTAGTAGAAGATCCAGTTCAATCCCGGCTGCTGACCAACAACGTCCTCAATTTTGCTACCACATGTCTGTCTGTATTCAACGAGAATCTGGTAATCCTCGCAAACAGGTCTACTATTGCTGTTGATACGGCTATAGAGGCTTCTTCGCTCGACGCATATGCACGCCTTCATCCCTTTAGTCGAGTAATGGAATGGATGTTCAACGATGGCGTGCTAGCCGTTCTGTTCGCCGCCTCCAATCAAGACCTCAACGTGGTTGCTGCCGCTTCGCCCAATTCACCCATCGTTTTAACAGTGCTTCGATCCATCGAGGTCATGAATCGTATCCTAGACCTTCAATCAACCTATTTCGAGATCCTGAGGCCGCTGGTCAAGCTACAAACAACTGGGCATCGACATCCGGTCCTCAACCCCACGCTTGCCTCCTTCGAAGACAGTGTTGCTACGAATCTGGACCTTGTGGTCAATCTTGGCCTCTACAGCGGTCTCGGCAATCAAGAACTTGCAATAAAATCACTCAAACTCCTGGAAAGGCTCTCAAGCTCCCGACGATTAAATGCATCCCTAACACCAGTCTCAAGGCAGCGGCCGAGTGGAAACCGACTTGTGGGCGTTCTGGAGCAGCACGGTGACCTGGAAAGGGTGAGAACCTCGTTTATACTAGGTTTACAGTACGATGATCGGGAGTTGGACTTGGGTCCTGGAGCCCCTGGTTGGACAATCAAGTCAGTCATGCTTGACTTCCTGAGCCATTGCTTGGCGGCGTTGCCAGATCGGCCGAATCTTGCACATGCCATTCTGGGGTTTGCCTGTACTGGTGCAACGTTGAGTATCGAGCCGGATGGTGCGTTTGCGAAAGGTGCCTCGTTATTCCATTCGATTGTCCGGATGGTAGCCGATTACCCTGATGGACTTGATAATGCTATACAATTGTGGTCGTCAAGCATCAGACAGAAGGCCATGCGAGTACTTTCAATTTTGCGAACCTCGCCTTTGTCGTCTGTACTTACAATGGCTGAGTTACGAGCAGCAGACTTTCTGTTCGCGATGTTCCTGCGTCAGGCGGTGATTACCCCTGACACGAATCTGGACGGTCTCTCCATTCGGGATGAAACCTTCATACAGACAGATTCACCCCTGGTCTTGGAGCAATATCTTGATCAACGATGTACTTTGCTGGAATATGCCAGCTCGGAGCTACGACTCGTTGCTGCAGAAGGTGCTCCAACCCAAAAAGCAAGCATACTGTCTACCTTGTTCGGCTCAACAACCATGCTTGATGGTACTCAGCTCCCCAATGTTCCAGTCTTCGAATTGCTGGATTTCCTAAGTGCCGACTTCTCAGCCCCTGTCCTTTCGCCAGTATCGAATCTTTTCACAGACTTGGACTTCACCGTCGCGCTTGATCCTCACGACGGGACTACCGGGGAAGCGACGCAGCTGCACCTGGTTGAGCAGTTGCTTGCATTGAAGCTGAACGAGGTACGCAAGAGCGGCTATTTGGAGAATGCTCAAGATCAAGAAAACGCCTTGCTTGACGCCGAGGCTTTCATGGCGTTTTTCAGAACACAGAAAAACTTGCGGTCTTTGGAAGGGGTAAGGTTACGAACGCTGAAGGCGTGGTCGAATCTCCTGGCGCTTGCCATTGGCCACTGCGAACTAGACCAAGGTGGACGAGCATCTCTCGTCCTACAGGCATTGCAAACAGTCATGCCGAAACTGGAACGGTATGCCATCGAAAGCTCGCCAGAGGCTTTGGGTTTAGCGAAGCTAGTACAGACATTGTTCTTCCAAG
Source organism: Rusavskia elegans (assembly GCA_011316305.1). Classification (NCBI taxonomy): domain Eukaryota; kingdom Fungi; phylum Ascomycota; class Lecanoromycetes; order Teloschistales; family Teloschistaceae; genus Rusavskia; species Rusavskia elegans. The sequence continues at coordinate 190,881 of SAUG01000113.1, forward strand.
TCGACTTGAAATCATCTGCCTTGGACCAAACCAAAGTCGCAGATTTAGCGGACGATAGATTCTTCAATATCTTTCGCACGTCCCTTAGAGCCATCAACGTGCCAGAAGGGGATATCAACCTGAGAGAAGCGCTTTACAACATCTGCTTCCGCTACCTCACCAGTATCGCAGATCCCAGCGGCTCGAAATCCCGTCAGCACAACATCAGCCAAACGGTCAAAACATCAGGAAAGAAAACCATCGATATCATCTGCGACGACGCCTACGGAGGAAGTGGAACCTGTCGCGCATCCGCCGTGTTGTTTCTCGACGCTCTCACTGCAACAGCCGTCATCGAGAAATCAAGTTACATGATCGACTCACTTGCACGAACCAATTTCACTGTCGTTTTGGTGGAGGCTATCAGAGACGTCCCCAATGAGTTGCGAGATGCAGAACCTCAAGGTACTGACAAATTTCCCCTGCTATACTCTCACATCGATGATACTAATCCCAGCAAAGATATCCCCCTTCTCCTCTCCTATTACAACAGCAAACTCTCCCTCCTCCTAACGCTCTCCCAAACCCGCCCTGGCGCCACCCAAGTCATAAACGCCGGCCTCTTCCAAACAATCCGCGACTCCGGCCTCTTTTCCGTCGACCCGGACCTAGGCATTTGTACGTCCTTCCTTCCTTTGCTCATTCCAATCCTTTCCCCTCTCCATACCCTATTAAACAGATCAACACCAACATCCCTGCGGTGTCATCTTTGCACATGAACTCATCCGGATAAATCTGCAGCAACCGCCGACCCCACCGCAGCCGTCTCAAAATACTACGCGCTCCTCCTCGCCGTCATCCGCGTCATCGCCGCCGTGCTCGTGAGCCGCGGTCCACAGAACCAGCAAACCATCGAACAGACGAAGCAGTTCCTGGCAGATAATCGGACCCTGGTCGTTTCGGTATTTAAACGGCAAGCAGGGATCGGGATAGGTGGAGCGAGCGTGTCTGCGTTGGGAGATGATGACTCGACGATGGGGAGGGTGGTGGAAGAGTTGGTGGAGCTGTTCGTGCTGTTGATGACGAGGACGGAGTTTATCGATGTGAGTAAATTAACGTATTTCCCCTTTGAACTCTTTCCTCTCTCAATTTCTTTTGAGTTTATCCTGGTGAAAAGGGGATGTATGGCTGACGCGTTTGTTCGTTGGAATGGTAGTTTGAGGACCAGCAGGATACCAAACGCCAGCGCAGGAAAGCATTTACTTGAATTTTGACGTCGTCGAAAAGCTGGAGATCTAGCGAAACTTTTTTTTCCTGGATAGAAGCGGAATCCGGCCGTTACATGAGTCGAACAAAACATATACCCTTTGGCGTGACTCTATTCTGGTGTTGATGCCGATGCAGAGACCAGACTCGTGATTGGAACAGGGATATTGAAGAAGACTGAGTTTGTGATTATATCGAATTAAGATTAAGGTGGCTGTTTTCCACTATGTAAGTCTACTAAAGCAATGGGGGACACTTTTCCCAGGATGATTTGCGGCTTGATATCTGTTGACAATGCTCTCCAAAGACAGTCTACCACAGTGACACGCATGGTCTACTCATCCGCTTCCCTATCTCAGCCCACCTCCAACGTATTCCTCCTACTCCTTTCCTTCCCATCTCTCTTCCCCAGAATAGCCCCTAAAGCCTGCCCCAACGCTTTCTCATCATACCTCATCTTGCCATCCTCGCCTTTCCTCCCATATAGCCTCACGCTCTCGATGCCCCAGTTGGATAGTTTCTCACGGTCAACAAGTGGGGCGGTAGGGTGGTCGATATAGATTAGATGGGTGATGTATCGTTTCACTCGCATTTTCATATCTTCGTTGTCCATGATCTTAGACTCCATATCATCATGGACGACAGTAGTACCAGTGGCGGCACTATGATTCGGTAAAGGTCCGGTCAATGATGAAGAAGCATCACAACACCCCACCACCGCCTTCACGAAATCAATTCCTTCAAATCCGCCCGTCTCTCGATCAAGACTACCGTTCAAAATCAAAATTTTAAATCTCGGCCCATTGGCGATGGCAGTGCCAATACCCATTAGTATGAGACTTGGTGCTAAGGACGTGTAAAGGGAAGCGATACTGTAGATGACGGTGTCGCTGGCTTGGATGGCGGCGACGGCTTTGGGGTTGGGGGAGGGGTGCATTTCTTGGCCGTAGGGGTTGATGTACCATATTCGCGAAATGGGGGCGGGGAGGGGCTGGTCAGCAGATTTCGAGATTTGGAGTTGGGAGGCTCGAAGGGTGGGGAGGGAGCCGGGGAGGGTGGCGTCTTCGATGGGATACGCGGTGACCAGGTGATGGTTTTGCACGGTGGGTTTCGAGCCGACAGGGGGAGGGAATGTTGCGGTTGCTGAGGGGTCCTCGGCGTTGCTGTTGCTGTGGATGGCTACGTTTGGTGATTCTGGCAGAGCGGTGGGAGCGCTGGGGTGACTGATGGCGGTTTCGCCGGTGATAATTGTGCCATCCTCTAATCCGGCGGATATGTGGTGGGTGAAGTTCGAGACGATTGCGGGCAATACCGAGGTCCGTGATTCATCGACTCCGCCGATGATTGCAAGGAGGTAGATTGCAGATTCGAAGCTCCCGGTCAATAGACGGGCACCGGTGAGGAAGAGATTGCCTATGGACGCAGACTGGAAATTGAACGTTGAGCTTGGGGGCCGGATACGTTTGAGGATTTCGAGATGTAAGTGGGAGAGAATGGAGCGGATGAGGAGAGCTTGAGGTGCGGGAATAGGGTGATAGAGGGGAGAAGTAAGGTTGAGTAGTGTGAGAAATTCAGCTGATGCTTGAACTGAAGATGAAGGTAGACGGTGATTGAAGAAGTGGAGGATCGGGGCATTAGTAAGAGGAATGAGGCGGACTAGACGGCCTGATGCGGATGTCAGTAGGAGCGTGATGACTTGAAAGACCACGATACGAGTGATGAGCGGGTGCATACGTAAGCATAGTCAGTATCTAAAATAAGAAATGTGATAGAGATATGGCATGTACACATACTATCGACCACATCTGGATGAAAAACAGGATGGGTATTTACTTCGAATGTCTCCTATGCCAGGACCGCCAAACACTCGAATGAGCTCGCTGGAAGAGCCTCCATTGTCACTGATAGGGATGATGTAGCTCAAGGTGCCATTGTTCCTTTCGATCAGTTCATTGAAGACATCGACAAGACTGTTGGCGGCACTGCCGCCAGAAAAGACAACAATCTTTCGAGGAGTGGTGGTCATTTCGAAGAATATGAGGAGAAAAGAGAACGAAAATAGCACTCTGATATGAGTTTACATGGTATTGACATTAAAGGTCTTGGGTGAAGATAGAAACTGATGGAGCCTTCTAACCGTGCCCCCCAACATGTCTGCGCGTGCCCCTCTGAGTTATAAACGCTGTGGCGCTGAGAAACGCGAGAGACGATACTTCTTTTAGTATAGAAGAATATAGTGGTGCCTAAGTTATATCCCGCCGGCGTCTTATCGTCGACGCTACTAATAGAACCCCGCTTTTCTATTTCTTTCTCTATTTCTTCTATTATTTTTTCTGTTCTATTTCTACTATCTTTTTTCTATAATTATATATTATATCTATCGTTTTTATCGCTTTTATCGCTTTAATTAACGTTATTAATTCTATCGATATAAAGTTTTTTCCATTATTTAAAAAAATCTTCTATAAATTTTATTCGGAAATTATCAACGACGTTAGCGAATATATTAAGATTTTAAATTATATTATTATTACCGGCAGAAAAATAATAAAAAATAATATTATTTTTAAAACAAAACTTAATTACAATCAAAATATTATTCGAAAAACGAAAAATTATAACTATTATAATAGTATTTTTATAATATATAATTAATATTTTAAAATTTATTATTATATAAATAATAATTAATAGAAAGTATTTATCTATTAATCGACAAAAAGAATTTATATAATAATTGATTTATAATCGAATAAAAGTCAATAAAAAACTAATTTAAATAAAAAGTAATAAATATTAAAAAGACGTTAAATATATACGATAAATCATTCGGATTTTTGATTATCTTTTACGAATTAATACTAGAGGCACTAACCGATCAGATTACGTAATCTTTTGGTAAACAAATATTTTACCGCGAATTCAATTTTAGAATTCTCGAAGGAACTAGATTTGGACTAAAACTCAGAGGGAAATCGTAATCTATTTAATTTTTTTAAAATTCAATTCTAATTCGATCGATTTATACGAATACGAAACGATCTACTAAATAAACCTTCTATATAAAAACTCTATATAAAAATCGATTTAATCGATAGAAAAAACTCAAATATTGGTAGACCTTCGAAGGATTCGAATCCCCGACCCGCCGGATTAACTCCGCTAATTCCGAAAAGAAACGTTGAATCCGTTAGGCCGCCAGGTCACGCAGCGTTGCTACTGCGCTATTCAGGCCAAAAGACGTTAAATATATTTAAAATTATAATAAGATTTTTTAAATAGATTTATATAATTTTAAAAGATTTTAATATAAAAGATTAATTGAATTTTTTATAAAATTTTTATAATCGCTTCTATATATTAATATATTCGTTTAAAATTATTGTTTTTCTAAAAGATTTCTATTTAAAATTAAATTGAATTTATATATATATATATATATTCTATTAACGTTATATATAGTAACGATTGTTATATTTTATATATAAAAAAATCTTTATAGTAAAAAGTTTATTCGTCAAACAATGTTTATAGCGTAGTTAATTACTTTTATTTAATTATTTTTTTTTAATTCGCGATTACGAATTCTCTATTATCTAGTCTTTTTTCGACGTTATAAATAATTATAAATATCTAATATTTCCGCTATATCTATTTACTATACTACGAAATAATTATAAACAATTATTATCTCGGTTATATTTATTATATAATCTATATCTAATCGTTTCGCTAAACTATTAAAATATTCTTTAATCTATATAGTTTTAAAAGAGTCGTTAGCTATATAGTCGCTAGCTAATACGCTAGCTATTACGGTTAAAAACTTTATTCGGTCGATTAAATTAAAAAGAGATAGAAAATTCGAATAGCGCGTTTTAAAAATAATAAAAAAGAAATTTTTATCGAAGTTAAAATAGGTTGTTCTAATTATAACGAGATAGTCGACGTCCGTATAGATATATATAATTATTACGGATTTAAAAAAATACTATCGTCAAATTTAACTACGATATAACTATTAAGAAAATATATACGTATGTAAAAGATTTTAAATTTATATACTAGTAAAAAAAGACGATAACTACGAGATATATTTATCTATAAAAACTTCTATATTAAATTATCGATAGAAAAATACGTTATATTATTAAATAAATTTAAATAAAAAATATAAAAAAAAATTATTTACGTTAATTAAATTATAAAATAAAATTTATTATCGTATATTCGATATTGGTATACTAACGTTTAATTTATTTATCGAACCATTAATTTATCGAATATTCAAATCAAAATAAATAAATTAAATTAAAATTATTATATTATCGATAATAAATATAATATTATTATTTTTCTTTTAATATTATATTTTTTTTATTTAAAATTTTTAATTAAATAGTTAAAATTTTTTAATATTAGAAACGAAAGCCGATTTAACGGAATTTAATTATAATTTTATTTTTTATTTCTAATATTCTATAAATTTAATATATTATTTATCACGTTATAAAACTAGCGTTTTTATAAAATTGTTAGCTAAAATTTCTATTTATTTAATTAATTTGTTTTGATTTTGATATCCGATAAACCAATGATTCGATAAATAAATCAAACGTTAATATACTAATATTAAATATATAGTAATAGAATTTATATTCCAGTTCAATGTTATAGGGCTACCTGGAGGTCCTGGTATCTTCAAAGGTTGGTTGGACTTATTGGTATGTCTATAAACGGAGGTACAACGGGTAATTACTTCAAGTTAATATAAAAACAAGTCAGTTTAATTGCTAGAGCAGTATATAGCGATAACTAATAAATTAAATACGAGCTATAAAGGCGTCGAGTTCAGAATCTATATAGATAATAAAATCCTCCTTTTTTTAGGTACCTTACTCGCTAAGATAACTGAGATAATCTTCTTTAGGTACCTTACTCGCTGAGATAACTAAGATAACCTTCCTTAAGTACCTTACTTACTAAAATAACTAAGATAACCTTTTTTAGGTACCTTATTTACTAAGATAACTAAAATAATAATACCAAGTCCTTCCTATCTATCTAGGCGTAATAAAGAGTTCCGGTGCTATACTGAATACTACTGCGTTCCCGAAGTTACGCCGCGCGTGCTTATAACATTCAATTAACGTAAATAAAAATTCTATAGAATTTTAATTTAAATTTATTTATTAATATTACGTATTTTTCTACCGATAAATATACCTCGTAGTTATCGCTTCTTTCTTTTCTTTTTCTTTTATCAGTAATACAAGTCCAAAAATCTTTACGTACGTATATATTCCCGCAACTAAAATTTCTATAAAAGCGGTCTATCTAATATTATTATTATTATTTTTTATTTTTTAGCGAAATTAATAACAATTTATATCTATATAATAGAAATTCGTTATATATTACGAACTGTTACTAATAAAGATTCGAATAGTCTATATATTTATATATTAAAGTTATATTTTATAGCCGGAAAAAATCTATTTTATTATATAATTTTCATCGATATTATTATAATTATAAAGAATTCGATTTTCGTTAAACTAGTTTTTACGATTTTCTATAAAAATATTCGCTAGTTAATTCTATTATTAAATAATTTAGAACTATATTTCTAAAAGCTATAGCGGATTAATCGATAATCGGTAAATAAAATATCGAAAAAAAAATATAATATAAAAATAAAATAGTATATTATATACAATAGTATATGATTTTATATAACGAATATATCGTAAAATCTATTCGATTGAAATCTATTACTTTATAGTAGAAATAGTTATAAATTTTAAAAAATTTAATATCGTAAAAATAATATCCGATCGAATTATAACGATAGCGAAATTGTTTAAATCTATACATTACTAATAGACGTAAATCAACTAAAATATTAATTATTTACAATTTCTAATTAATATATCCGTATTCGATAAATACGAACTAAAATATCTAGCCGTAAATTTAATATAGAATTTAGTAATAAATTTATTAATATAGTTATTTTATTAAAAATAGAATCGACAATTAAATCTATTACGAAATACTTTGATTTTTAAAAAGTAAAAACAATTCGAACTCTTTTAATTAATATATTTCGTAGATTTCGGAAAATTAAATTAAAGTTTATTTATTTTATATATATTACGATAATTATAAATAATAGTAATATTAATAATAAAAAGTAATATTATAATATATTCGATAATAAATAAATATTATATTTTAAATATTTAAATAAAATTTAGATTATTTAATATATTTAAAAAAAAATTAAATTATAATAGAAAGGATTTTTTTAATCTATATAATATACGTAGTAATAAAAATAGTACTTTTAATTCTTTCTATTTTAATAGAAATATAGAATATATTATTTTATCTATAACGCTATTAACGATAAAAAGAATAGAACTATCGATTTAATTTTTTCTAAATAAAAATATATTCGATAGTATTATTATAAACGGTAATAGCTAATCCGTTATCGAAAATCTATAATAAATAAAAAACTTTATCGATAGCGAATATTTTAGAAAAAACGGTGAAATTATTATAGTTTTATATATTTATTAAAAAAGTCTTAAAGTTCTAAAAAAAATTTTTTATTTTTTTTTATTTTTTTATTTTTATTTTTTTTATTTTTTATTTTTTTTTTTATTCTATCTTTTTATTTTTTTTTATTTTTTTATTTTTATTTTTTTTTTTTTTTATTTTTTTTTTATTCTATCTTTTTATTTTTTTTAAAATTCGTTTTAAATTTATTTTCGTTTATAGATACTTTATTATTTCTTTTTACTTTTTTTTATTATTAGATTAGATTTAAAAATTTTATTTATTATTTTAAAACGATTAAATTAGAAATAACTATAGTTATTATATTATTTTTATTTATTATATATATTATTTCTCTTCGGTAAATTATTATTTTTATTAAAATAAAGAATTATATTATAGTTTATTATTAAATTATTTAAACGTTTTTGTAAAAAATATCATATAAATAATTATTATATAAAAGTTTTTAATATTATAAAAACGAATATACTAGCGAAATTTTTCTATTAAATTAAAAATAAAAGAATATATCTATAAAATATAATAATAAAATTATAAAATTTTTTTTACTTATTTACTATTTCTACTATTTTTTACTTTTTCGTTTAAATTAATATTTATATCTATTTATCGATCTATATTTTAATCTATTACTTTTAAATTAATTTCGTTTTAAAATTATTACGTCTACGACTTTATAGAAATACTCTGGAAAATTAGCCAGTTAAACGGAACTAATTATCTATAGTTATCTATAGTTGCTATAGCCGATTTTTATAATAGGACTTTTAGCGGACGATTATCTATCGGTACTATCGACTACTTTTACTATATATATTATTTATTATTTCTATTAAATAACTTTTTTCGTTAATCGTTAATATAATTATTAAATATCTTTAGTTATTTCTTTTTTTTTAAATACTTTTATAATAAAAATACCTCGTAATATCGTAACCGTACTTTTATAGCTATACGGAATTAATCGCGATAATTTATACTAGAACTCTTTTACTATTTAGTAGTTCGAACTACGTCTACGGCTATAGTTAGATTCGAATATAACGCCTTCTAATATATAGAGATATTATATTTTAACGATCTATTATATTAGTTTTATTATTTCGTTCTATAAATCGAAACGATACTATTAAAACGGTAACGCCTAATATTTTTAAAAAAGATAAAATATCTTTAAAGCTATAGTCTATCTAAATAAATATCTACTTCGTATTATATATAAATTAGTTTTCTAATAAAGTAATTAAAATTCTATTTATAATATTATTTTTAGAAAGGATAATCTTTAATTAAATATAAATCTATATAGAAAACTATTTTAATAATCCGGAAAATTAAAAAAAAGATAAAATATTATAAATTTTCTATATCTTTAGTAATCTAATTATAGCTATTAAAGAAACCTTCGGAAATAATAATAAAAATAAAATAATAAAAAGAAAACTAATAGTTCTAAAATAATAAAAATCGATAACTATTTATACTATTTAGTTTAAAACGTTAGTTTATAAAACGGATTAGAAAAACTTAGTTCTAAAAATCTACTTCTATAAAAAAGCTCTATATAAAAATTAAAAAAACTATAATAGTAATTAAAAGCCTAGATTCGTTTACGTCTCTAATTAAATTTATAACCAAAATCGATACTAGATAGTATAAAATATATTTAGATAAATAGTCGTTTAGTAAAATAGAACCCGTTAAAAAATAATTTAAAAAAAATCTAATAGAATTCGATACTACCGAAAATAAAAAATTATAGACTAAAATTTATTATTTATACGGAAAGATAGGATATTTTAAAAAAAATTATCTAATTAAAAAGGTAAAAAGATAACTAAATACTAGTTTAAAGTAATAGAAAAATTATCCGAAAGAAAAACTAGAAAATATATAACTAAAAATTCGATGACTTGCTATAATAATAATTATCTTATCTATCTATCGGATAAAAAAAAGTTGGGATAATATTCTAAAAAATTAAAGAAAGCTAAAAAGAAACTAATATTAGAGTTTAAACCGTATAAAACGGAAAAATCTCTAACGGTAGCTTTTAAAATCGAAATAGAAAGTTATAAAATAATAGTTTTTATAAATAGAAAGAAAGAAAATAAAATTATAAAAAGACTATACGACTAGATTAAAGGATATCTCTAAAGATTAATCTAGTAAAATAATAGAATTATAAAAATCGAAATTAAAATAAAAAGCGAATTTATCGGAATATCGAATTTTATAATAATCGAAAGTTCTAGATAATACGTTATATTTAGAAACGAATAGAAAGAATTAATTTCTAGAATATTAATATAAAAAAATATAGTCGGAAAAAAAATAAAACTATAGATAATATACTTTCTCGCGTATAAAAATCTTTATAACGTCCCTGTATATCAAAGGGCGTTACGTTCGAACCTAGCTACAGCCGTAGACGTAGTCCGAGCTACTAAATAGTAAGGGAGTCCTAGTATAGATTATTATAACTAATTCTATATACCCGCAGAGGTACGGTTATAATATTATAAGGTATCTTTATTATAAAGTAATTAAAAAGAAAATAGTAGAAACGTATTTAATAATTATATTAACGGCTAATAAAAGAAACTATCTATAGAAGTAATAAGCGATATATATAGTAAAAGTAGCCGTAAAGGCCGATAAATAGCCGTCTACTAAAAATCCTATCTAAAGGAGCGGCTATATCGGCTATAGGCAGCTATAAACGATTAGGCTCGTTTATTTAACTAATTTCCTTATAGAACTTCTATAGAGTCGTAGATATAATACGGCCCCCCCTATATCGCTTCTTACCTAGTATAAAAGCTATCTGCGGGGTATAAAAAGAGTATTTTTCCTTTTCTTTCTTTCTTTCCTTTATTATCTTTTAATATCTTTACTATACGTTCCCGAAGAGAAAATCGTTTAAAATCTTTTTATTATATTTAATTAAAAGAAGTTATAATATCTTTTCCTTATTTTCTATATATCCGTAATCCTTTAAAAAAGTATAAAGTCGAAGTTAATAGTAATATTTATAATAAATATACTCGGGTTTAGAAATTATATAATTTTCTAATATCTAATACTATTTATATATTACTTTTCTATTTCTTTTACTTTACTAACTTTTATAGGAAAGCGTTTTAAAGATAAAAAGAATAAATTCTATTTTAATATCGCTAGTATTTTTAATAAATATTCTAAAGTTTATTATTATATCGAGTCTTTTCTTAATTCCGAAAAGGAAATTTATAATAAATACTTAATCTAGAAATCGGATCTCCGCCGGCTTTTTAGTAAATAAAAGTATTTTATTATTTATTATCGCGCTTTAGATAAACGTAAAAGTAATTTTATTATTTAGAAGTAACGCGTATTATTTCGGCTCGATAAATTTAATAATCCAGTCGCGTTCTACTCTTCTATTAGTTTTACGCTAGTCGCGTAAAAGGCTTCTATTAAATCGATATCTAGTTTTAGTTCGAATAATCTAGATTAAATTTTAAGAGATTTTAATTTTTCTTAACCTATAGAAAACGTAGAGCTTTAAAAAAGGTCTAACTAAAGGCTTTTTTACTTTTATTTTTTATAAATAGTTTATATATCTATATTATAAGTTATTTTAGGTTTCTTTAATAGTTCTACTAAATTTTATTCTTTAGCGACTATTTCGTCCTATAATAACGAGGATAGATACTAATCGAATTTTTTATCTTTTAATTATATACTAAGTATCGGGTCCGGTATTCTTTTATTCTAGTCTATTTAGTTCGGTTTATAGTATTCGATTTTTTTTTATAGTTTTAACTATATTTTAGTATATTTTTCTAACGTAGTCTATCTAAAACTATTAAATTATTTTTCTACTTTTATTATATTTTTTAGTAAGTTACTAAAAGAGATAGTAGTAATCTTTCTAAATTTTTATATTCTAAACTTTTCCGCTTTTTTTAAAATTTTTATCTAATTCCTTAATATTATTATATTTTATTATAGAAACGACGTCTATTTCTTTATATAAAAGGTTTTTATAGGCTAGAATATATATTATTTACGATTCTATTTTCTTATCTATAGTACTTTTTTCTATTAATCTTCCTAAAATTAATTCTTTTTACTTATTTTCTAGGATAATATAATTTCTCTAACTTTTAATAATAGTAAAATTTATTATTTTAATTAATCTATTTTTTATTTTAATATCGATATCGAAGATTCTATTATCTTCTATTATCCGTTTATAGAAATATCCTTTAATTTTATTATAGAATCCTTTTATAACCTTATTATTTTCCTCTCTATTTACGAAAGCTATTATCTATTAACCTCCGATTTTGATTTTAAACGCTGCTATAAAGGGTTTTTTAGTTTTATATAATTTAAAGTCGATTATTAGTTTTATTTTCTACGCTTTTCTTGGTTTTTTAGAATAATATCCTATCCTAACCTTATCCGATAGATAGATAGGGCAAGTATTATTATAGTAGGCTAACCAGCTTTTTACTATATATTCGTAGGATAATTTTTCTATTATTTTAAAAAAGTATTTAGTTATTTTAATTACCTTTTTAATTAGGTAATTTCTTTTAAAGTATTCTATTTTTCTATATAAATAATAAATTTTAGTTTTCAATCCTTTAGTTTTAGTAGTATCGAGCTCTATTAGGTTTTTTCTAGGCTTTTTTTTAACAGGTCCTATTTTACTAAACGTTTACTTATCTAAATATATTTTATACTATTTAATATTAATCTTTATCGTAAAGTTAATAAGTTTTACTAATAAATCTTATTTTTTAATTACTACTATAGCTTCCTTAACTTTTATCTAGAATCTTTTATAGAAATAGGCTTTTAAAATTAAATCTTCCTAGTCTATTTTATAAGCTAATATTTTAAACTAAGTAGCGTAGATAACTACCGACTTCTATTATTTTAGAATTATTAGTTTTCTTTCTATTACCCTATCTTTATTATTATTTCCGAAGGCTTCTTTTATAGCCGTAATAAGATTACCGAAGGTATAAAAGATCTATAATATTTTATCTTTTCTTTATCTTTCTAGGTTATTAAAATAATCTTCTATTCGAAGCTATATTTAATTAAAAGTAACCTTTTCTAGATATAATATTATAAATAGAACTTTAATTACTTTATTTAAAAATTAGTTTATATATAATACGAAGTAGATATTTATCTAAATAATCTATAGCTTTAAAGATTTTTTATTTCCTTTATAGATATTTAGTATTACTACTTCAATAGTATCGCTTCGATTTATAGATCGGGATAATAAAACTAATATAGTAAGTTATTAAAATATAACGTTCCTATATATTAGAAGGTGTTATATTTAAGCCTAGCTATAGCCGTAGACGTAGTCCGAGCTACTAAATAGTAAAGGAATCTTAGTATAGGTTTTTATAACTAATTCTATATATCTATAAAGGTACGGTTATAATACTATAAGGTATTTTTATTATAAAGTAATTAAAAAAAGAATAGTAGAAACGTATTTAATAATTATATTAACGGCTAACGAGAGAAACTATCTATAGAAGTAATAAGTAATATATATAGAAAAAGTAGCCGTAAAGGCCGATAAATAGCTATCTACTAAAAGTTCTATCTAGAAAAGCGACTATATCGGCTGTAGGCGGCTATAAGCGATTAGACTCGCTTGCTTGACTAGTTTCTTTATAGAACCTCTGTGGAATCGTAGACGTAACAATCTTTTATATAAAAAATTAAATATTATATTAAATACGAATTACGAATAGATTAAAGAAATCGATATTCTTTTTAAAAAAAGAGATAAAATATAGAAAATAAAGATCTGGAAAGAATATTACTATCTACTAACGTAATTAATATTAAAATATTATAAAAATCAAAAAATAATCTAAATACTATAGATAGATAATATTAAAAAACTCTATCGGAATATTATTAAAAGTGTAGAAAAGATCGAATATAACTATATACTAGAACCAGATAAAGGAATCTCGAATTCTATATTAAACGTATAACCTAAAGACGAATAGTTTCAATTTTTATTATTATAGGATAAAATAGTAGCTAAAAAATAAAAGTTAGCGGAAATTTTAGAAAATTTAGATATAATTTATAATAATAATATATAATTCGAAACGAATATAGCGAAAGAAAAAAGAAATTTTTAATTAGATATTCTTTTATATACTTGTCGCTTTCAAAGGCTGAAAAAAATCAAATTCTTTCAGAAATCGAATCAAAACCAAGAATCGATTTGATAGACGCCTTTTACGCGGCTGACGTAAAACCAACGGAGGAGTAAAATATTACAAAATCGTTAAATTTATTAAAACGAAATAAAACGCGTTATTTCTAAACGATAAAATTACTTTTATATTTATCTAAAGCGCGATAATAAGTAATAAAATACTTTTACTTTCTAAAAAGCCGGCGAAGATCCGACTTTTAGATAAAATACTAATTACGAATTTTCTTTTTAGAATCTAGAAAGGATTCGATATAATAGCGGGCCTCGGAATATTTTTTAAAAATATTCGAAATATCGGACCGAAGTTTATTCTTTTAATTTTTAAAATATTTTTCTATAGAAATTAATAAAAAATATAAACTAGAAGAAAAATATATAAATAGTATTAAAAATTAATAAATTATAAAACTTCTAAGCCCGAATATATTTACTATAGATATTACTACCGACTTCGATTTTATATTCTTTTAAAAGATCTCGAAAATATAAAAAATAAAAAAAAGATATAATAGTATCGTTTAATTAAATATAACGAAAGGATTTTAATCGATTTCTCTTTTAAAAATATATAATAAAGATATTAAAGGAAAAAAAAAGAGAAATAGAATTAGAATCCTTTTATATTCTATAGAAGAGAAATATATTAGATAAAGAGCGCTATAGAAAAGGCCGTATTATATCTATAATTTTATAAAAGTATTCTAATAGATTAGCTAATTAAATAAAACTAATTATCTTTAGCCGTCTATAGCCGCTATAGCCGACCTTTATAATAGAGCTTTTAGCGGATAGTTATCTATCGATACTATCGGCTATTTTTACTATATATATCGTTTATTACTTCTATTAAATAGCCTTTTTCGTTAGTCGTTAATATAATTATTAAATATCTTTAGTTATAATTTTTTTATTTACTTCTATAATAAAAATATCTTATAATATTATAATCGTACCTTTACGGCTATATAGAATTAGTCGCGATAATCTATACTAGGATTCTTTTACTATTTAGTAGCTCGGAATACGTCTACGGCTATAGTTAAACTCGAATACAACGTTTTCTAATATATAGAAACGTTATAAAAATTCGCGTATTAATATTCGAATTTAGAAATTCTAACTAAATCCGATAAAACGAATTTAGTTTTAAAAACTCGTAGAAAATTCTATAAATAAATTTCGATTTTCTAAATAAAGACGTAGTTTTATATTATAATTATTTTTTAAATAATATTATATATATTTATTGAATATTTCGTATTTTATTTTCTATTTAGCTATTTTTAATTTATATTATTTAATTCCGATATTATAAATAAATATTGTAATAATTAGATTTCTAAATTATATAAACGATTTAATAGAATATAAAACATATATTTGGATTATATAGTTGTATATAAATTCGAATATTAATTAATTCGGTCGCTAATAGTAAAAGCGGATATAAAAACGAATATAAATCTAGCGTAAAAATGTTTATATATATAAATATTTCACATTTCTATAATTATAGAAAATCAGTTTGAAATTCTATAATACGGCGTTTAATATAGTAAATATAGACGTATTATTTTAAATATTTGGTTAGGATTGTATTAGCCTATCTATAGTTTAATATCTAAATCGTTTTAATAGATTAATAAAATTCCAAACTAGAAAGATAACAATTTTATTTCTAATTATAGAATTTCAAATATACTAATTTTTAATTATATCGAATTTCAATTTTCGTTTATCTATTTTAAATTTTTAAGTTTATATATTAAAAAAGAGATAAAAAATCTTTTAATAAAATATAGTTTCTTTCTAGTAGATTTAGTAAATTATATAGTTTTAAATAAATAGTAAATAATATATTAAAAGATCCGCTATAGAATTTTATACAGCTTTATTATATTGTAAATAATTATATAAATAACGTTTTAATAATTATAAATATAGATATATATACTGCCGAGTTTACAACTATTATTCGATTTTAAAAGATTATATAATAATTAATTTATAATCGAGTAAAAATATATAGAAAACTAATTTTATAAAAACTAGTAAATATTAAAGCAACGTTTAATTTATTTAGAATCACGCTAAAGTTTATAGAATATATATACGTAATTTTAGCGGGTTTCAGCGAGAAATATCGACTGATTTTTCTATAAAAATTTTATAATCGCTTTTATATATTGGTGATATCCGAAATATTTTATATATATATCGATCTTTGATGTTTTAAAACTACGTTTCTATCACGTTAACGCTATAATAAAAAAAACTAAAAAGAAACGATCGAATAGTTATTAATCAAATTAAAAACTAAAATAAATAAAAGAGAAAAAAAAATATATTATTACAGCGAAAAGTCTATATAATATAAAATAAAATATATATATATAATTAATCGAACCTTTAAATTCTATATAATATTTTTTACGATATTTTAAAAAAATATATAAATAAAAATTTATTAAAAAAAGATTCGGATAATCGAATTATTTTTTTCTTTTATTTATAAAAATGTTATAAACACAGGCGACGTACTTTAAAAAACGCGGTAATATTTAGTACAGCGCTGAATTCTCTATTACGTCTCGACAGGCAGAGATATATAGGATAGCTAAATATTAGTACTAAAAAGTATCTTAATAGTTTTAGTAAATAAATACAATAAATACTTTAATTTTAGTAGTTTTAGTAAATAAATACTCTAAAATGGAACTGTTTTAATTATTTTAATTAGTAAATAATTTAAATAATAGAGGATTTCATTTATCTATATAAATTCCGAACTCGATACCTTTATAGCTCGTATTAAATTTATTAGTTATCGCTATATATGACTCTAGTAATTAACTAATTTATTTTTAATTAAATTTAAATAATTACCCGTTATATCTCCGTTTATAGATATATTAATAAATTTAACTAACTTTTAGAAATACCAAACCTTCTAGATAGTTCTATAATATTTTAAATATCTTTAAAATATCTATCGTAGATTAATATTAAATTTCTAATTTAAATAACTCTAGCTCTATAGCGAAAAAGTCCGAACCTAAAAGAAAGGAAATCTAGATAAAAGACGATAGTAGTAATAAAGAGATTAGTATTTCTTATAACGTCCTTGTATATTAAAGAGCGTTACGTTCGAGCCTAGCTATAGCCGTAGACGTAGTCCGAGCTACTAAATAATAAGGGAGTCCTAGTATAAATTATTATAACTAATCCTATATACCCGCAGAGATACGATTACGATATTATAAAGTATCTTTATTATAAAGTAATTAAAAAGAAAATAGTAGATATATATTTAATAATTATATTAATAACTAACGAAAGAAACTATTTATAGGAGTAATAAACGATATATATAATAAAAGTAGCTATAAAAGCCGATAGGTAGTCGTCTACTAAAAGTCCTATTAAAAAAAGCGGCTATAGCGGCTAAAAGCGGCTATAAATAATTAGATTTATTTATCTAACTAATCTTTCTAGGGAACCTCTATAGAATTATAGATATAATACGGCCTTCTCTATATTACTTTTTATTTAATATAAAAACTATCTGCGGGATATAAAAAGAATTTTCTCTTTTTTTTTTTTTTTCTTTTATTAATATCTTTATTATATATTTTCGAAAAGTAAATTAACTAAAATCTTTTTATCGTATCTAGTTAAAAGGAATTATAATATCTTTTCTTTATTTTCTATATACCTGTAATCTTTTAAAAGAATATAAAGTCGAGGTTAGTAGTAATATTTATAGTAAATATACTCGGGTTTAGAAATTATATAATTTTATAATATCTAATACTATCTATATATTATTTTTTTATTTCTTTATTTCTATTTATTTTCGCAGGGAAGCGTTTTAAAAATAAAAAGAATAAATTTCGTTTTAATATCGCGGATATTTTTAATAAATATTCTAAAGTTTACTATCGTATTAAGTTTTTCTTTAATTTTAAAAAGGAAATTTATAATAAATATTTAACCTAGAAATTAGATTTCTACCGACTTTTTAATAAATAAAAGTATTTTATTATCTATTATCGCGCTTTAAATAAATATAAAAGTAATTTTATTATTTAGAAGTAATATATACTTTTTCGGTTTAATAAATTTAATAATCTAGTTATATTTTACTTTTCTATTAGTTTTATACTAGCCGCGTAAAAAGCGTCTATTAAATTAATATCTAGATTTAATTTAGATAATCTAGATTAAATTTTAAAAGATTTTAACTTCTTTTAACCTATAGGAAATATAGGGTTCTAAAGAAAATCTAGTAAAAAGTTTTTTTACTATTATCTTTCTATATTCCGGATTAAATATCTATATTATAAATTATTTCCGATTCCTTTAATAATTCTACTAAATTTTATTTTTTAGTAACTATTTCGTCCTATAATAATAAAAACGAATACTAATTATATTCTTTATTTTTAAATTAAACGCTAAGTACTAGATCTAGTATTTCTTTATTTTAGTCTATTTAGTTCGATTTATAGTATTCGATTTTATTTATAGCTTTTACTCTATTCTAGTATATCTTTCTAATATAGTTTATCTAAAGCTATTAGATTATTTTTCTATTTTTATTATATTTTTCGGTAAATTATTATAGAAAGTAATAGTATTTTTTCTAAATTTTTATTTTCTAAACTTTTCCGCTTTCTTTAAATTTTTTATCTAAGTTTTTAATTTCTTTATAATTTATTATTAAAACGATATCTATTTTTTTATATAAGAGGTTTTTATAGACTAGAAAATATATTATTTATAGTTCTATTTTTTCTTAATAGTACTTTTTTCTATTAATTTTTCTAAAACCGATTCTTTCTATTTATTTTCTAAAATAATATAATTTCTCTAATTTTTAATTATAATAAAATTTATTATTCTAATTAATCTATATTTTATTTTAACTTCGATATTAAAGATTCTATTATTATTTATTATTTTTTTATAGAAATATTCTTTAATTTTATTATAGAATCCTTTTATAACTTTATTATCTTTCTTTCTATTTATAAAAACTATTATTTATTAATTTACGATTTTAATTTTAAATACTACTATAAAGGATTTTTCGGTTTTATATAATTTAAAATCGATTATCGGCTTTATTTTTTATATATTTTTTAGTTTTTTAAAGTAATATTCTATCTTTTCTTTATCCGATAGATAGATAAGATAAATATTATTATAATAAGCTAACTAGCTTTTCGCTATATATTTATTAGATAATTCCTCTATTATTTTAAAAAAATATTTGGTTATTTTAGTTATTTCTTTAATTAGATAATTTTTTTTAAAGTATCCTATTTTTCTATATAAATAATAAGTTTTAGTTTTCGATTTTTTAGTTTTAATAGTATCGAATTCTATTAGATTTCTTCTAGACTTTTTTTAGCGGGTTCTATTTTATTAAATATCTATTTATCTAAATATATTTTATACTATCTAGTATCGATCTTTATTATAAATTTAAAAAAATCTATTAATAATTCCGGCTTTTCGATTACTACTATAGTTTCTTTAATTTTTATCTAAAATCCTTTATAGAGGTAAACTTTTAAAATTAAGTCTTTCTAGTCTATTTTATAAACTAATATTTTAAACTAAATAGTATAGATAACTATCGATTTCTATTATTTTAGAACTATTAGTCTTTTATTTTTTATTCTATCTTTATTATTATTTCCGAAGGTTTCTTTTATAGCTATAATAAAATTATCGAAGATATAGAAAATCTATAATATTTTTTTTTTTTTTATCTTTCCGAGTTATCGAGATAATCTTCTATTTAAAGTTATACCTAATTAAAGGTAGCCTTTTCTAAATATAATATTATAAATAAAATTTTATCTATTTTGTTAGAAAATTAGTTTATATATAATATAAAGTAGATATTTATCTAAATAATCTATAGCTTTAAAAATCTTTTATCTCTTTTATAGATATTAGATATTACTATTCTAATAGTATCGCTTCGATTTATAGGTCGGGATAATAAGACTAATATAGTAAATTATTAAAATATAACGTTTCTATATATTAGAAAGTATTATATTCGAGCCTAGCTATAGGGGTAAATATAGTCCGAGCTACTAAATAGTAAAGAAATCCTAGTATAAATTATTATTACTAATTTTATATATCTATAGAGATACGGTTACGATATTATAAAGTATTTTTATTATAAAGTAATTAAAAAGAGAATAGTAGATATATATTTAATAATTATATTAACGACTAACGAAAGAAACTATTTATAGAAATAATAAGCGATATATATAGTAAAAGTAGCTATAAAGGCCGATAGATAGCCGTCTACTAAAAGTCTTATTAGAAAAGACGGCTATAGCGGCTAAAGGCGGCTATAAATAATTAGACTCGCTTGTTTAACCAATTTTTTTAGGGAACCTCTATGGAATCATGGACGTAATATTTCTACTACTAACTAACGCTTTTATAGTAATAAAATTAATAAACTCGACGAATATTATAGAAATTATAATAAATTCGAAAACTAGCTCGTATAATTAGATATATATTTTATATTCTATTCTATATCCGAAGAAAAAAAAACGCTTTTTATCGTATTTTATTTATAAAAACGAGTTTAGTACTAGATAAAATCCTTCCTTCGCTAATATATAGATAATAAAAAAAATCGTAAACGTATTTTTATATAGTTTATAAAATTTAAAAAAGCTATTTATAAAATCTTTAGAATTTTAAATAAAATTCTAACTATTAAATATTTTATTTAATACTTTTAATAAAAGAATATAATATTTAACTACGCCGTATAATTTAAAAAATAGGTACTATTAATAGAGTAGAATAATAACGTTCTATACGTAATATTTAGACGAGAATTTAAAAAATAAATAAAGAACGAATTTATATATAATAGTCGAGTATATAATATACTATATAATCTAATCGAGATATCTATCGACTTTAATAATAAACTATATAAAAGAGATATAGAAAAACGCTATAATAGCGGACTATAAAATAATACGGGACGTTATCCGGAACGAGTCTATAGAAGACTATAGCTAGATAAAAAAATCGGAAATAGCTACTACGAACCTATACTAATAGAGATAGATTCTATATAATAGCGATATAAAGGGAAAAATTCTAGAAATAATAAAAAAAATAAGAATTCTAAAATATACTATAATTATAGTAAACTAGACTACTTTACGAAAGAGTATCGGTTAAACCAAATATAATAACGACAGTTTAACGCTACGCTAAAGAAATCTAAAAACTAGTAAAAAATAATTTTAGAAGATAATAATAATAGTTTTAAACCCTAGAAAACTAGTTTAAATAGAGAATTTATATTTATAAAGAACGATAAAATACTATAAAAAGCTATAATAAATAATATTTCGTTATAAATACTAATAAAATCTATTAAAAGGAGAGCCGTCTCTAAATAGAAGATTATAATAATAGAAAACGTTAAATCAATATACCTTTAGACCCTTTATAATAAAGAACTAGTAAAAGAGATATTTATAGTAATATATAAAGAATTTAAAAATATTTATAAAATATATTTTAACGACGAATACCTAAAAGACGATTAGTAAAATAAAAAAATAAATAGTATTATTAATATAATAGAAAGAAAACTCGAAAGTAATACTTCTAGAAATAAAATTATTTCTAACCGATATTATAACGGAAAAACGTAATAATAGAAAATTAATATATACTTTTTGATTAGACTGTCTACTATAATAATAATTATAGAATTTATAAATCGGAAAAAAAAAGAGCCGGATAGTATCTATCGAAACTATACCGACGCGCTTTTATAATATCTATTAAAGTCGGAAAATATAATATTTATAACTATTCCGGATATAATATATATAGTAGATACGAATACTAGAAAAAATAATAAAAAAAAAATAGAACCTTTAATTAAAAATTCCATAGATATATTTTATAAATAGATTATAAAAATAAAAAATATAATAACGTAATCGATAATTTAAAAAAAAGTTAAAATCTTATAATAACGGATATATTATAAATATATAAGTTTTTAGCCCGGAAAAAATAACTAAATTTAGCTAGCAATATATATATATTTAAAAAGTAAATAATCGTCGAAACTAATAATAGATTATAAAAGATTAAAGTATTTATCGATTTAGACGTAACCGGAAATTTTATATTAAAGGATTTAGCTAGAAGGAAAAGATTTCTTTAAATTAAAAAAAAGAATCTATATAATTTAATAGTTATCGATAGAAATAAAATATTAAATAGAAATAGAAGAATTATAGAAGAAATAATACTATTTTAAATAATAATTAATTAGTACTAGAAAGAAATTTAGTTCGATATTATTTATATAGCTAGCTACGAAATCGTATTTAAAATTTTTTAATTAAAAGATTATAATCTAGTAATAGATTAGGAAAAAAAAAATTTAGTTTTAAATAATATTTTTATATAGAAAATATCTAGTCTATATTAGAGTAGAAATTTTAAATAGATAAAAAATAGAATATAAAACGCGAATTTATAGTTTTAAAAAAAGATAACTAAAAACTAATTAGATCCGATTTATTAAATACCGGTAGAAATTAGCTAAATTAATAAAATAAAACTAGAAAAAAAAATTATAAATCTTTCTAGAATTCTATACTATTTAATAAAAAGTTAATAGAAAATCTATTAAAAAGAGTTCTAGGTAAATATAAAAATTAGATAAATTTATTTCGGAAAAAAGTAACTATAAAAATATTATTTAAATATTAATTATAGAATTATATTATTTTATTTAAACTAGATAAATAATCTATATTTAGATCTATCTATCTATTATCTTCGACGGAATTTAAAATATTTTATAAATATCTAGACGAAAATATAAAAAAGAAATTTATTAGGAAATTTTAATTATTAATAGGATATCCGATCCTCTTTATATTTAAAAAGAACGGAATATTCCGTCTATATATCGACTATTAGAAGCTAAACGATATTATTATTAAAAACCGATATCTACTACTAAATATTAGTAAACTTTAAAATAGATTTTCTAAAATATAATATTTTATAAAATTTAATCTTCGAAGAATATATAATTTTATATAGATAAAAGCCGGGAAAAAATAGAAAATAACTTTCCGAATAGAATACGATTATTATAAATATATAATTATATTATTTGAATTTACGAACGTTCCGGTAATCTATTAGAATATAATTAATAATATATTTAGAAAAGATCTAGATATTTTTATTATTACCTACTTCGATAATATTCTAATATTTTCTAAAATATTTAAAGAATATAAAAAATATATTAGTAAAGTTTTTAAATATCTAGAAAGGAAAGATTTACGCTTTAAACTAAAAAAATATAAATTCTATAAAAAAGAAATCGATTTTCTAAAATTTATTATTAAATATAATAGATTACGTATCGATTCTAATAAACTAAAAGCTATTATAGAATAGAAAATACTAATAAATATTAAAAAAATATAAAACTTTTTTAGATTTATAAACTATAATTAAAAGTTTATAAAAAATTATTTTAAAAAAACTTTCGCTTTTATAGCTTTAATAAAAGATACTATCGAATAGTATTAGAAAAAAAGAAAATAATAAATATTTAAAGATTTTAAAAGAAAATATATAAAAGACCTAGTATTTAAAATATTTAATTAAAAGAAATTATTATAAATAGAAAATATATCAGCGAATTCCAAAATAGATTTTCAGATTAGACCGGCTGACAGCCATCTCAATCTAAATAATCCAAAAATCCAAATAATTCAAAAAGTAGATTTTCGATAGATTGGAGCTCTAATAGTATCTATAGTACGAAAATCTGCTTAATAAATAGCCTAAAATAGAGTCTATATATAAACTAAAAATAAATCTATATAATTTAAATCGAAAATAAAATTTAGCGGCCGCCGCTAAAAGCGGGAATAATAGAAATCGAATATCTATTTAATAAACTACGCTAGACCTAATCTAGTTAGATTCTAGTAAGGAAACCTAATATTTTCGATCTAGACGAAGCTAGCCTAGCGTTATATATAGGCGTATATAGGCCTACTAGCTACTAATAAGGATTTAAACGAGTTTAAAATCGAATCTCTAAATTTTCTTAGCCGTTTTAGCTGTTTAGCCGTCTTAGCCGTTTTAGCCGCGCAGCTACGCAGCTTCGGGTATACCCGAAACCGGCTAATAAGTCGCTTATAAGCCGGTTTTAGCCGTACCGGCTAAAAATCGGCTAAGACGGCTAAGACGGCTAAAACCGACTTTAAGCCGGTTTTGAGAAATGCTGATATAAATTTATTAAATCTAGCTATAGATATATATCTTCTATAAAAGTATAATAGCAAATAGTATCCGATAGTATATATATTAAAGAAATTATCGCTAGTAAAATAGAATTACGATATCTATAATAAAAAACTACTAGCTATAGTAGTAGTACTAGAATAGTAGAAAGTATACGCCGAAAAATTATTAGAATTAATAATTTTTATAGATTATAAAAATCTTCTATACTTTATAATAATAAAATAACTTAATAGAAAATAAATATAATGGTTTAAACTCTTCGGTTAATATAAATTTAAAATATATTATATTTTAGATAAAGAAAATAGAAAAATAGATATTTTAAATCGAAGAAATAATTATATAAAAATAAAAGATGTTTTTAATAATAGTATCTTTAAAATTAATAAAAATAGATTACTATTAATAAATTAATATAAACTAAATATAATATTATATATATTCAAAAACGATTAAAAATAGTTTTCTATTAAAAAAAAAAACTAAAAATATTAGATAATTAAATCGATAAATATATTAAAAAGTACTATAATAAAATACTATAAAAATACCTAGGCGTAATAAAAATAATATAACTTTTACGATAGTATTACTAGTTTTCTAATATAAAGTAATATATCGAAGTATATATTAAAAAATATTTTAGTTATTAATAAAATAAATATATTATATATATTCGTTATAGAAAGATTTAATATTAGAAACTACCGGATTTATTATAGAAAGAAATTATATTAGATTTTATTATTAAATTTCTAAATTCGAAAGACCCGATAATAAATATAAAATACGATTTAGTATTTAATATAATAGATAGATTTATAAAATATATCTATATAATTCTATTTTAAAAAGACTTTATAGTAGAATAACTCGGATTTATTATTTTAGATCGATTATTTCGATACTATAGACTACCGGAAGTATTAATAAATAATAGAAATAAATTTTTTACTTCGAACTATTAGAAAACCCTTATTTTTCTATTTAATATAAAGTTAAAAATATTAATAGCTTTCTATCCGATAATAGATAGATAGATAGAATATATTTATCAGATTTTAGAATATTATCTAAGATATTATATTAATAACGTCTAGAATAATTAGATTTTATTTTTATTAATAGTACAATTAGTATTTAATATAAAAGAGTTAAATACGATAAAAAAATACCGTTCTATATCGATAATAGAAAAAATCCGAATTTATTTAAATAACCGCTATTATATATATTAGCGGAATTAGTAATCTAAAAAGTCGATATTTAGAAAAAAATCTATAGAAATATTCTAAAGATATAGAAATATTTAGGTAATTACTAAAATAAGAAATAAAAAATAGTACTTTAATTAAAAATAGAAAATAAAGTATATTTTTTTATAAAGAATCTAAAAATAAAAATTCCAAATAAAAAACTTAACTATATTAAAATCGGACTATTTTTAATTAAAAAAATTAAAGGACTTTAGAATTTTAAATTTAATTTATCTAAAGACGTTATATTATATTCGATATTCTATATTTTTTTTTTAGAACTAGCCGATTTCGAAACGCCTTTATAATAGATATTTAACTTCGAAATATAAAAGGAAAATATCTTTATAGTCGATAAAATCCTATAATAAAAGGGTTAGAATTATCTAATTAAATAGAAAGATTATTCTATTTCGAAAAATATTTAGAAATTTAAAAAATATTTAGTAAACTACTAGAAGATTCTATAATAGTTTTATTAAAAAAAGCTAAAAATATTATTAACTAGCCGAAATCGCTAGATAGAATAATCTATTCGGAAGCTATATCGATAAAAAAATTTAAATCGATAGACGAAAGCGGATCTACGGAAACCTTTTTTTATTCTAACTTTTTAATATTTTATAGCTTTTTATTAACTATAATACGCTGTTTTTCTTTAATATAATTTAATTAATAAAATAGATATTATTACTTCGTATATACTTTATATAATTCCCTTTTTAACTTTTTACGTTTATTTTTAAGACGACGTTACTATATAGTATCTAATAAAATAAAATTATAAAAGTAAATTTATTTTATATAACTAATATACTTTTCGGAACCTTCGCTAATATAATAGAGTTTTCCCGACTAGAAATAATTCCGATAAAAACGTATAGTTAATATACCGATATCTAATAATAGGATTTTTTTATAATAATCTTTAGTTAATAATCTTTTCTTTTTACCTATAAGAAAGAAGGATAGAAGGTTTTTTTAAAATAAAAAATCTAAAGAAAGAACCTAGTATTATAAATACAGGCGGCGTACTTTAAAAAACGCGGTAGTATTTAGTATAATACTAGATTTTCTATTAAATTTCGATAGGCAGGAATATATAGGATAGCTAAATATTAATACTAAAGAATATTTTATTAATTTTAATATATAAATACTATAAATACTTTAATTTCAGTAGTTTTAGTAAATAAATACTATAAGTACTTTAATTTTAGTAGTTTTAGTAAGTAAATACCCTAAAATTGAACTATTTTAGTTATATTAATCAATAAATAATCTAAATAGTAGAGAATTTTATTTATTTATATAAATTTCGAACTCGATATTTTTATAGCTCGTATTTTATTTATTAGTTATTGCTATATACTACTCTAGTAAATAACTGATTTATTTTTAATTAAATTTAAATAATTACTCGTTATATCTCCGTTTATTGATATACTAATAAATCTAACCAATCTTTGAAAATACCAGATCTTTCAGATAGCCTATAACAAAAAAATTATTAAAAGTTTTTAATAATAATTATAAAGTTTTTTTTCCAGATTATATCGATAAATAATCGCTATTATCTTCTACTATCTTTATTTTAATATATTATAGTAATAAATATCTCTTTTATAATCGGCTACCATTTTTTAGAATATAAAAAATAAAAAGATTACAAATAGTTTTTAAAGGAATTTAGTTCGTTTTTAACGGAATAAAATATTTCTAATCTCTATATAACCGTTATCGATAAAGAATTCGGTTTTAATAATATTTTAGATACGATTTTTCTTTAATCGAAAATCTATATTTATATCTAATATTATAAAATAGATTTTAAAATAAAAATTAAAAAAGAATATCTATTTATATTATTCGTAGAAAGGTAATATTTTAAAAACTAGCCGAATTCGTTCTATTAATAATACTAACGAGTCCAAAATATTGTTTTCTATACTTTAATAAAGTAATAATATTATAACTTTTATTAAATATTTAAAGACGAATATTCAAAAAAAAATTCTAAAATTAATTAATTATATCTACGATATCTAGTTCTTGATTTATACTAATGTATTTACTTCTACAATATTAATCGTTTTATATACTAAAAAATTAATATAATTAGTCGAATAAACATCGACTATATAATATAAAAATACCGTTTGTTATCTTTTGAATATAATTTAAAAGCCGTTATAAACTAGTTTTTTTATTTTATTAAAAATTAAATTAGAAACTATAAAGTCGCTATTAATAAAAAGAAAAATTATCGCGATTTTCATTATTATATTACTTTATTTTCGATTATTATCTTTTAAATTACGCTATATTCTTTTAAAAAAATATATAAATAATACGAAATAGATAAAATAAAACGATAATATCGAAGCATTTTACCAAATTATAGAATTTTTAAACAAATGTAAAATTGATTACATAATTCAAAGTATAGAAAATATTACTATTATTTATTTAAAAAATATTAACTAATATTAGATTTGTAATTTTCGAAAATTTTATCGGAAAAACTTTTTATAGTTTAATTATAATAGAATTAAAAATGGTTTTAATAACTTCGACGGCGATTTTATAATTAATTGTTTATTATATCAACAAATATATAATCCGTTTATAGTATTTTAAAATGAAAAAAACGTTCAGAATCGATCGAACCGGTTTGAACAAGATTATCTTATTTAGTAAACAGAGAAATTTTGATATATTCTAAAAACGTCTATTTTATCTATATTTAGAATTATAAAATTAAACTTTTTAAAGTTTAGTATCCGTTAGTTTCCGTTTAATAACGGGAAGCTTCTAGTTTACAAACTAGCCACGCTAGCGTTCTATAAATAGGATTTTTATAATCTACGTTAATAGTTTACTAGTATCGATATATTATAGAATACCAGTAGCTCTACTAGATAGAAGGATTTAGAATTTTTAAAAGATTTTTTTTTAAAATTTCAAAACTCGTTTAAAGCGTTTAAAGCGCTTATAAGCGCTTATAAACCAAAATCTTGCTCGTAGACGTTTATAAATAAAAGGCTTGTTCACGAGCGCTTTTATAACGCGCTAGACAGAATATAGGATCAGATCCGCTTATCAATTCAAATCTATTTAATTAATTTTAAACGGGGTCGATACTTTTGCTGATGTACTTTAAATTATTAAACTTCGAATTAAATCAAATAAAAAAGAAAAAAAATTTATTACTATAAAATATCAATAAACTATAGAAAACAATATTCGAAAATTATTTTCTTTATTCGAAATTATTAAAGCGAAAATTAATTTAAAAAATCGAAACCGAAATCGAAATAGTAAAAAAAAAATCGGGAATAATAGAGAGAAAAAAATACTTTAAAACGAATTTCTTCTAATATTTATTACATCGGCGATATTATATATATTCGATTGTTTTCTACTTATTTTATAATCTTTTTGGTAAATTTAACGACTAGCGATAAAAAATGAAATAAATATAAATAATATTTTATTATATTATATATATAATTACTAATAATTTCCAACGATAAACTTTTGATTATATTTATTTAAATATTTAAATTTCTTTTTCTCTTTTATACATTTTCGCTAGATCTATTTAAATCGTTAAATCTCTATTTATTCGACTATAATCTATTCGATAATCTTTTGATAATCAATTTTAAATCTAGTATATAATTTTTTAATCTTTTATTTATTAATTTTTTCTTTATAGTAATTTTTCTTTCTATATTTTTCTATTATAAACTTCTTCGATCTTTTATTATAGTAGTATTATCTATATATATAAAGGGTAAAAAAATAAAATTATCGATGACGAAAATACGAATACTAGAAAAAGAAATAAAAAAATCGAAAAAAAAAATCGAACGAACGCAGGCTTTAAAAAAAAAAGCGGGAAATAAAAGAAAAAAGAAATAGAAATTTTATATTAGATATACTGTAGCAAATTTTTATAAAAAAAAAAATTTAAAATTTTTTTTAGAAAATATTTAGACGATAAAAAATAAATTTAATAATTTAATTAATTTATTTTGTTTTTAATATTCGATAAATTAATAATATATTAATATTAATTATATATATCGACAACGTCAGCGGCGATAGCGTTTTAGATAATAAAATTTAATCGACGAATGATTTGATATCGTATATATAATTAGATAAAAAGTTTGTATATAGATTTTTAATAGTAGAATTTTTCTATATATCGAAACGAATTATTAACGATCGGTATTATTCGATTTACATAATTTTTATATTATAGATTTTTTATAATATAATTATTTAGATATATTGATTTTTTATTGGCATTTCTAGAATTTTAATAATAACGTTAAAATTATTTAATATACGATTATAATATAACAAAATAATAGTAAAATATCCGAAATATATTATAAAATTGAAATCTAATTTTGTATAACTATTAAACTAATCGTCGAATCGGATTTCGAATCTAAATAAACTAATCCGATCCGATTCGAATCGAATTAAAAAATAGTCCGATCCGATCCGATTCGATTTCGATTTAATCTATTAAAACAATTAAATTCTAGTATAAAAATATAATTTTAATATAAAAGTTATATCTATTTATTTAAAAAACTTCAAGTCAATTAATTACGCTAGCTAGAAAAGTCCTAGTCTGATTAAATATATTATTTAAATATATTACTTTTATATAAAATTAAATAATCGATTGATTATAATATTATATTATATATAGAAGGTTTTATAAATTAGATCGGATTTCCATCGGTTTTTATTCTATAATTCGATTCGACTTTCGGTTCTAATATTATCTAGAAACCGATCCGAACCGCGAACCGACTCGTTAAAATTCGGGTCGGGTTCCCGAAGTACCGACGAGAATCCGACCCGAAGTAGCCAGTCTAATAACTACCTTACTAGCGAGATCGTCGGCGTATATATATATAGTACCTGCCGCGCGGTAGTATTATTACTAAGGACTTAGGGTGGGCACGCGCAGATATGTTGGGGGGCACGGTTAGAAGGCTCCAAACTGATTCCGTTTACAGAAACTGTAACAATCCGTCTCATCGTAGGCGAGACCGAGTACGAATAACACACTACGTAACAGCTCATGCCTGTATGAAGAAGAGTTGCATCAATGCGTCGAAAACAACGATTTTCTTTTGCCATCAGGTCTGGTGTAAGGTAAATAAGTTCGAGGTTGTACATATCGGGGAGCTGTTGCACACCACCGGTGGATAATCCTCCTCCATGGATCTATGTCTCCTTCCATGGATGACACTGCCATCGATGGAGGTACCCTATAGAGGAATCCACCAGCGAAGGTACCTCTATCCATAGAGGGTACACCTTAGATAACGTCAAGTAGTAAGGTTTTTCTTCGTATACTCATTTATTCTAGAGTACTATATAAATAATTACTCCTTAGCCTTACGCCTCTCTCTCTGCTGCCTCGTAAGCGGAGTTTTAAGCTCCCTACTATCCATATCGTTATCGTCGCTGTCGCCGTCGCCGCCGTCGCCGCCTTCCCCAGCGGTACCACCGCCTGCAATCTCCTCCCCAAGGACCCAAGCCCATCCCTTAGCCTTTCTACCTACCTATTCCGCTCCCTCCGCAATTTGTCGACGTTTGGTAAGAGGGGAAGGAGAAGCACTGTAATATCATCCATCGACGGCGTGGTTTTATCTATCGATGGCGTGCTTCTTCTATGGATCGCGGCGGCCTTATTGGTAGATTCCTCTATAGGGCGCCTCTATCGACGGCGGCGTTATCTATAGAAGAAAACCTTCCTCCACCGGCGAAGATACGCTATCCATCGAAGGAGGCGTTGTTCCATGGATGAGGAAATCCACCCCTGGTATGCAACAGAGCTAAGACGTCGATATATCAACCTTCGGTCTTGACTCCCCATTGGCCCACGTAATCTTAGATAGCGACAATTCTCAATGATTGATCCGGGGCATATTATATGAATAATCGGACGGTTACATAGATGACCAAGCTATACCACAACGACTAGGGCAACGCTCCCTCCCTGACTATCCATCACTCCAGAAGATTCATGTCAAGGATGCGAAGCGACCGGAAACCGGAGAAGAAGTCAAGCCAGAGACCAAATCCATCGTTGCACTGATAGACCCGAACACGGCCTTCCTTCCGTCAGGTCGGTGTAATCGTCTGGCGACAGACGCAGTTGTTGCTGCAAGAGCCCCTCTCATAGCTGTTCTGCATTTTCCAGACTGGGCCTGCGCCAGTGCAGATGATCTATGAATGGGAAATCCTCTGTCAGCCATACCCATTTTCTGAACACATAAAGTTCGACGTAAAGAATACTGGTACCGGTGGATGAGGTGGGTCGATCCGCAGAGGGCAAGGGAGGAAAATTTACGACTGCGCGATCGTTCGCAGAGCAACTGGTTTTTCCCTTCTGGGCCGGACCGCAGCCGCTCCCAATGGATGCTTTCCTCCAATGCACTGGGCGCGGTCGTACAGCTCGGGGATCACCTCTGGGATCGCTTCAGGCAAAGCGAGGGCGGGGCTAACGGCCATCATAAGGGCGACGAGGACGGAGAGGAGGGTCTGGAGTTGCATGATCGGGTTGGATGTCTCTGTCGAAATGGGCTTTGGGTAGGTCTTCAGGTAGGATTGGAGAGGATTATTGATGGTGTAAAGATGTTGTGTCTTGTGAGATGGATCTGTCTCTTTTATAATCTTTGTCCCTTCACTCGCCCCTTGCTCGAAGCTTCGTTTTTGGAGTCATCTGGGGGGAGTCGGCTTGATGCCCGTCAGAACATCACTGCATTGCATCACAGAGTGATAGCGTTGCAAGGTAGGATCGTATGGTTGGGACTCATTTTGCTCTGAGGGTGAAAAATATACTTCGGACTATTACGCTGGGCAAGCAATGGTATCCTTCTCATCCGCCGTCCCCACTGTCTTACTGCAGAATTCTTCGCCTTTATTAGAGGTCGAGCCGTGTCGTATACGGCCGTGTGACTTGCAAAGCATCCAGCTTGAATCAAATCTTCAGATCGGGTCTCGAATGCTGTACCCGGTTGGACGACTTCCTGGTCCAGTATTCAGCGAAACGAGGAATGCTGTTAATGTACTGAACGAGCGAAGCAAAACGACAATAATTCCTAGTCGACTTTGCTAGAGAGGTTAGGCGCTCCCAGCAGACAGCGAATGAAGTGATTGGATTGATCTCAAGAGCCCTTCTGAACGATGACGGTAGCTGGCCGATTGGGCTGTCAACGGTGTGCTCTTTTCTTGAGGTTCGTGGTTGATCGATTGGTTGTACCTCGATTCCGGATCATGGGATCTTGTGCTTTCTCCATCTCTCTCGGGACACGCGAAACCACCCGAGAAGGCCTGACTGCATCGTAACTAAGAGCGGTGTCTACGTCTACTGTATGAAGAATGTGCTGTCGATCCTGGAAGCATGCAGCTGAATATGGACACCTCAAAGTTGCCTGACCGCAGGAACATGGAACACCCAAGGGGCATCCAATCGTTTCGTTAGACGAAATTGGGCTAAGCACCTATTAAGCACCCTGCAGCTTCAGTCATCTGGACATCGAATATTGAAGCACGCTCGCGCAATGGTTATTCGAGCATAGAGAAGAACATCGTCATGCTGGGCGCGGGTGGGATAATGATGCAAGTCCACATAGACCCTCTGTCGACGAATTGTGTATATTTCCTTGCCTAAGTGTCAATATCGGTGGGAAGCCACATTGATGATAATCGTAAAGGATGGAACAGCAATGCTGGATCATATGGTTCACCCAGTAGCTCGGATATGATCCACGAGTGTGTAGGCTAATAATAGGAGGTCCGGGTGCGTTGCGTTATTGACGCTTGTCGAGTCTCCGATTTGGCTGGCAGTCGATGTATCGGATGCCCATCCCAACAGTCGAAGGGACAAACTAGCCATTGGCCTTGAAGACGACTTTCCAAGGGTACTCTCGATAGCTACCAGCGCATCAACCGAATTAGCGGAGCCATGACCGTTTCGGTTGAGCCCAGATTCAGCTTGGCGATCTTCTCTCTACTTCAATCTGCAGATGCAAATGCGACTCGTTCAAGTAGCTGTAGCGGACAGAGCTTGTGGCTCCTGAAGTCTCCCAAGTCTGAAAATAATCCAGATCGGTCTTCTGCCAGGTGCTTGACGTAGCCAGGCGTTGAAGAAGCCACAAAAGCCTTGCAAGGTGTACCCCATCATTGTGGTTGCAATTTCCGATGCGAGCTGTCGTGAGACTGGCCCGTCGAAGCTGACGACTTCGAATATCAAATCGAGCCTTCCATGTCCGGCCTCGTCTTGTATTGGCATATGTAGTCTGAGGGTGTCGCGCAGAAAATTATCCTCTGGCATCCAGGCAGTATTGGAGACTTGATTCTCTATCTCGGCCCAGAAATAGCAGAGGCTGAAGGCTACTGCCCATGATGGCTCGAGGGGAAAAAAGCTTTTATACCGAAGGCTTCGTCCACTACCGAGATATTGAAACCCGCGTCGGCCCAAGGATTTTGTTTGCTCGACCGCGATCGCCCCGGAGACCTTTATGTCAATGGTTGTGCATGGGGACTCAAGACAGTTACTTGCTGGGATCGCAGTGGCCTGGAAACGTCCTGTCAAGGTAGATGCAAAGACAATGATCGAAAGCATTCGGTTATAAAAGTGATAGCGCATGATATACCCTAAGGGGGTGCGCTTTGCATGGGCAAGCACACTGCGTTATACTGCGAAAGGATCTGCTACCAAGCGAGCTTGTCTGTGATCACCGGCGAGACATTTGAGACCAATTGTGCGTCTGCTACATTATTGGGAATTTTCTGGCCACCGATTAAAATGTTGGCCGCGTGCCATGGATTGCTGCGCGAAAGCGCTTGTCGCGCTGAAGCACCAGTGGGTGCAGGAAGTTTATTACTCACCTGTACTCTTGTTGAGTGTTATTGGATCTGTTTGATTCGACATCGTTGGACAAGGCAACTCGAAAACATCAAGACAGATGAAGCATACCTGGTAAGGATGGTCGGCGGCTGGCATTACACAGGCCAGCCAGAGGTCCTCGACGTTGTGAAACCCATTGAGCAGGACTCGGAGAGCCGGGAGATGTCGTCCGGCTTGAGAATTCACGGGCTCAAGCCTGGACAGAGCTTCGATCAAGGGCAAGATCATTTGGCAGCCAGCGCATTGTTGGGGGTATCTTCCGGATGCATACAAATATTGGAAGGAACAGGATGAATACAGACGTCAAGTTTTCGCTTTAGCTTTCCCTTTGGCCAGACTGCTCCTGGTGACACACTTGATCTCAAGCGGTATAACCTCACGCTTGTCTTTGCTCTTCTCTTTCGGCCTGGCCACCTTCTTGCGGCAGACAGGGCATTTCGAGGTCCCTTTGCCCGGCTCCCCTTGATTCTCTCCCGCAATGAGGGCTTCCATGATGCACGTGTGGCAGAACATATGGCCTGTGGACGGCGAGGTCTCATTCAGTATATTTAATCAAGCTGGTAGCATCGAATAGTGACTTACCACAGTGCGTAACACTCATGTCCGTCATCGGCTCCATGCAGATGATACACTGTACGTTCGACAGTTTGATAGGAACATCCCCTTGTGGCCCTTGCTGCTCTTTAATTCTCGCTGCCGATTGCTGCTCCAACACCTTGGACAACCCTTCATCTCCATCAAGATCCACCAGATCCAAGTGCTCCACCTCTTCGTTTCCCCGTCCCAAGCCTGTATTCTCGAGCTTCGGTCGCTTGCCATTGCGGGGTGGTGGGGATTCGGGGATCTCTCGGCCTGCTCCGGACGCTCTTCGCTTTCGTGTCAGTGTAGGCATGTCTGGGTGAGATGGAGCGTCGGCGGTGAGGTCAACGAAATAGTTGTCGCCGAAACTGTTGCTGAGGTCAAGATCGAGTTGACTGTTTTCAACGTTTTCAAGGTGGGGCCAGAAGTCGCTGTCGAAGAGAGAATCGTCGCCAAAGGGACCCCAGGAAAAGTCCGAAGCTGGGTGATCCGTCGAGGCCACATATGGCGCAAAGCTGTCTATTCCAGGTAGCTGGCGGGATGCATCAGGGTGTGGATTACGAGGTTCTGGCAACGATGGCGGATCGAAGTTGAAGCTTTCACGGCTTGGAAGATTGGACGGCGGTGTATTGGTTGCGGGCAGATTCTGGGGTTGATGGAGGTTCTGTCTTTGACATAAACACAACCTATTGTGAAAGTTGCAATGATTACTGGATGGGTGGTTCAGCGGGGCGGAAACATTATTCGTCGACGAGAAGGGATCCAATGAATGAGCCCACGAATATCCTTGGTTAGATGATGAGCTGTTGGAATGATGAGGCATCAATTGTTCCCAGTAAGGATTGTGTTGAGAGGGCCCGGATCCATCCATCGGTGCAAAGTCGTCCTTCGAGTTATGGCGGGCAAATCGAGGTGTCGAGGTATCGAGGTATCGAGGTATCGAGGTACTATATGCAAGTCACGGTCCGCCCCAGGGGACGAGAGAAGAATACTTTTGCTCGAATCGAATGGCACATCAGAGGAGGCAGGATTGGGAAGGTTATTTAACGAGGAGCAAGAGCCCCATTAGGGTTCCTGGTCCTGGATGTGGCGGCTCACATGCGCGTGGTCATCATTGTGGGAGACGACGGAGCCGAAAAGCAGGGGTTCATCATTTGGAATTGGCGTCACTACTAGGTACTCTAATAAGTCGTTGGATTTTCACAGGAAAATCCAAACAAGCAGTCACTTCACTGGGTCATGAAAGAGTTTTCGTCGCATCCTTGAGCATGCTTTGCTCTCGTTTGCAGAGCCATGTAAGACTTCGTTCTGCCTTGAATTCCAGACAGACCCGCGCCTCATCCTGCAAACCTCTCACCTTCAGCACCACCAGCAAGCAATGTCAAGCTACACCGACCGGTGCAGTCGCGCATCGCGACCACATATCTCTCAATAGTAGGCTACTCCTGGTTTTCTTACAAAGAATTCCCGTGCTAAACCTCATGTTCCGCAGGACCTTCGACTCCACGGTTTAATCAGATCGGTGTTCAGCAGCTAAGCAGCCATGTACACCCTCAGATTTTCCCCGGACCGCCCACTATCCCGCCCCAGCATCTTGTCGACTTGAGTAAAGACCATCTCGAAAAGCATCAGCTTCTGGGGAAAAATCAAGACCATGCCGACCCTGTCGCTTTCGACCTTCCCCCTCTCCACGGTCAGACGCTGGACGAGCACTTCTTCAAGCTAGGGCGAGATGCGTCAGAACCTTGGCTCAGCCAGGCGCAAAGCTACTCAAGAATCGACCTGCCTCGACCTCCTCGAAAGTGGGTGAAGCAAAGTGGCTGGACCAAGTACAATCAAGATGGGACACACGAAGCCGTGGCAGCGCCCCAAGAGCAGATGCTTACTTTTGATACCGAAGTCATGTGGAGGGAAAGCTCCTACGCCGTCATGGCTTGTGCCGCAAGTCCCACCTCGTGGTATGCCTGGCTTTCGCCATGGCTTTTGGAAGAATCCAACACAGACCGCCACCTGATACCCTTGGGTGACGCGAGCAACGAACGGATTGTAATTGGTCACAACATTGGCTACGACCGTGCTCGTATAGCGGAGGAGTACGACACTCGGCAATCTAAAAACTTCTTTTTGGATACAATGTCTTTGCACGTGGCTGTCAACGGGATGTGCTCCCGACAAAGGCCGACCTGGATGAAGCATAAGAAGAACCGGGACATGCGGGACAAGATCACCAACGAAAGCAACTCGATCGAGCTTGTGGCTCTGCTGGAGAACAAGATGTTGACAGAGGAAGAGGAAGAGCTATGGGTTGGGCGAAGCTCCGTCAACTCTCTCCGAGATGTTGCCAAGTTCCACTGCAACGTGACCATTGACAAAGCTCAGCGAGACTCGTTTGGTGAATCGGACCGCGCAGGCATACAAGACAAGCTGGAGGAGCTTCTTGATTACTGTGCAGCAGATGTTTCGATAACACACCGTGTCTACAAAAAGGTGTTTCCTGCTTTTCTGGAGGTGTGTCCTCATCCAGTGAGCTTCGGTGCTTTGCGCCATCTGTCATCGGTCATCCTACCTGTTGATCAATCATGGAGATCCTACATCGAGAAAGCGGAATCGACCTACAGCCGGTTATCCAGGGATGTTGAAAAACGACTCCAGGATCTTGCCATGACGGCTCTCGAATCCAAAGATGACGCTGATCACTACAGCCAAGATCATTGGCTGCGGCAGCTTGACTGGTCTGGTCAGACCATCAAGATGGTTAAAGGGAAAAAAAAAGGGGATCCTCCCCGGCCTGCGGCACGGCAGAAAAAGCCAGGCATGCCGCAATGGTACAAAGATCTATTTGCGACTAGTAGTGCGGAGGATATAAGTCTGACAGTCCGGACACGGATTGCACCGTTGTTGCTACGGTTATCTTGGGATGGGCATCCACTCGTGTGGTCCGACAAATATGGGTGGACTTTCAAAGTTCCCATTTCCTCTGCATCCCAGTACGACGACAAGCCGGTGACCACGTGTGACATGGCCGATGAGAAATATCTCGCTCTCAGGGATGATCGCCATCATCGATACTTCAAGCTTCCCCACAAGGACGGCCCGCAGGCTCGGTGTGCCAGCCCCTTAGCCAAAGGTTACCTACAATATTTTGAAAGCGGCGTACTTTCGTCTGAATACCCATATGCTAAAGAAGCTCTGGAGATGAATGCGTCCTGCTCCTACTGGATTAGTGCCCGAGACCGAATTCGATCTCAGATGGCCGTCTACCAAGACGAGACACTCGGTGTATGGCAGTCTGAGCCCGGGAAAGGCTTGGGCTACATTCTTCCTCAGGTCATTCCTATGGGCACCATCACACGTCGGGCTGTGGAGAACACCTGGCTCACGGCCAGCAACGCCAAGCCGAACCGGGTCGGGTCGGAATTGAAGTCAATGATCAGAGCACCTCCGGGCTATTGTTTTGTGGGCGCCGATGTTGACTCGCAGGAGCTGTGGATCGCTAGCCTCGTGGGTGACGCCCAGTTTCAGCTTCACGGTGGGAATGCCATTGGCTTCATGACGCTCGAAGGGACTAAGGCTGCGGGTACTGATCTGCACTCCAAGACGGCCAAGATCCTCGGGATATCTCGTAACGACGCCAAAGTATTCAACTACGGGCGAATTTACGGGGCTGGCTTGAAATTTGCGTCCACTCTCCTTCGACAATTCAACCCTAATCTATCTGATAAGCAAACGAACGAGATCGCTTCCAGATTATACAAAGAAACCAAGGGCGCGAAAACGCTACGAAAAGCGTTGAAAGGACACTCGTTCTGGCGTGGCGGGACCGAGTCCTTGGTCTTCAACCGGCTCGAAGAATTTGCCGAGCAGGAGCGTCCTCGCACGCCAGTCTTAGGCGCAGGTATCACGGAGGCCTTGATGCGTCGATTCATCAACAAGGGTGGCTTCATGACCTCTCGGATCAACTGGGCCATCCAATCGTCAGGGGTCGACTATCTTCACTTGCTCATCATATCGATGGATTATCTGATCCGGCGCTTCAACATCGATGCACGACTAGCGATTACGGTGCATGACGAGATCCGATACATGGCCA
This sequence comes from Rusavskia elegans, assembly GCA_011316305.1. Lineage (NCBI taxonomy): Eukaryota > Fungi > Ascomycota > Lecanoromycetes > Teloschistales > Teloschistaceae > Rusavskia > Rusavskia elegans. The sequence goes on from SAUG01000113.1 coordinate 230,222, forward strand.
AAGCGGACGACAAGTATCGAACAGCGATGGCTCTCCAAGTGGCCAATGTATGGACTCGAGCCATGTTCTCCCAGCAAATGGGCATCAACGACCTGCCACAGTCATGTGCGTACTTCAGCGCGGTCGATATTGATCACGTGCTGCGCAAGGAGGTCGACATGGACTGCATCACCCCCAGTCATCCCAACAAGATCCCGCATGGGGAAAGTCTGAGCATGGAGCAATTGCTGGAGAAAGGTGACCAGGCGCTCCTCGACCCCTCAACGATTGCGCAAACCCCCCCACAGCTTGAGCGATACACGTACACACCACGAACGTCGGTCATGAGCGAGCTGCAGAGAAGCACGGATATGACGTACCTCCGAGCCCAGCTGGCAGGCGACGACAAGGAGCTCCGTGAGCTTATCAAGGATGCCATGGGAAACACGGGGACCACCTCTAGCGCAGCGAAAGCGAATGCCCGAGGCAGAAAAAGCGGCAAGCAGGAGGACGAGAGAGTGCACTACGGGCAGGCTCAGGCAGCACGGTTGATGGAAAGGCCGTGGGACTACCCGCACCGGTGGGAGCAGCCTCATGGATTCACTCCCGAGCGAAAAGGGGCAGCAGAATGGATGAAGACAGCCCCAGTACATCGACCGCGTCTGGCTGCAGCATAGTCGTGAATGTTTCGACGGGACTCGAGGGGATGAATGTATGATATGTAACTGAGTCGTTCCAGCGAGGAGTCGGAGGTTTGGATATGGCAGTCTGGAGTGGACTGTCTGGTGGTAGACGGCGCTCAACTCGGGCCACAGTGTCTTGATGGTCTTGTATGCAGGAATTGGGCAATAATGAGCTGGAGGTCTGTATATACTCAGCAACATGGTTATTATTGGCTCCGTAGGAATATGGGTTGTCTGGTCTTGTTTGGTGAAGGAGATGAAGTGCAGGATTATTGAGGCTCGGGTGAGTGCAGGCTGCAGGCTGGATGGGATTTCCGTTGGAGGAATAGCTTCAGGCTTGTTGCCTGAAAAGGAGGCTGCAGGGTTCCCCAGGGTCCAGCCATGACTCGTTTCTGCGTGGCGTGCATGCGGCCGGATGCAAGTGTGCACCGATGCTGAGATGGGATTGGACGAGCGCAGGAGACCAGTCCCAAGTGGGTGGCTGGATGCTGGGACAGAGCGGTGCCCGATGGCACCTTTTTAACTCGGTATTACTCCATTATTACTCGATTGAATTGACATTCCTCTGCTGGCCTCCGCACCCGTTCCCTATTCTGAATTCACGCCATCCATCATCGTCTGCTCATCCGGATCTTTGGTTCTTTCGCCAACTGACGGACCCACGTGAACCGAAATCATCCACAAACAATGACTACTATTGTTATGCATCTTCCAACAATACTGATTGAGAACCTTCAATATTGGAAAGTACGACTCAGTCAATGCTTCCTTCCTCTTCAAAAGACTGCCCCACTGCGCTTCCCTTGCTCGCCTGTTGTTGACCATCATGCCCAGCCGAATCTTGCCCTTCGGACGCCACCCCTCTCACCGACCTGACACCAAGATCCGATCATCTCACTCCGATGAATTGACTGACCTGGACACTGGTGAACACAAGCTACATTCAGCAGCAATGGACTTCCTTCACTTCGGCTCCAAGGAGAAGCGCCAATCCAACTCGGGCCAAACCACACCCAAGAACAAAGGCAGTCCAAGAATCCCCCCCGCGAAACCGGCCAAGATTGAGATTCAAATGGAATCCCCGCCCTGCGTCTTCTATGGTGGCCCCAACTGCTCGGGTGCCCTGTTCTCTGGTCAATTGAAGCTCATTGTGACCGACTCCGAGGTCCGCTTGACTTCCATCAGCATGCACCTCCGAGCCAACGCCGTTACAAAGAAGCCGGTGGGAAAGGACTGCCCAGACTGTATCAATAAGGTCACCACCCTGAAGTCCTGGAACTTCATCACCGAGCCCACCACCTACGATCACGGTACCCACCAATTCCCTTTTTCCTATCTGCTGCCGGGACACCTGCCAGCCACCACCCACTGCTCCCTAGCCAAGATCGACTATGGCCTCGAAGTCAGCGCCGTCACCGCCCTGACAGACGTCATCGCCCACGAGCACCCTCTCCGGGTTCAACGAGCTATCCAGCCACCGCCAGAAAAGCAATCGCTCCGCATCTTTCCCCCTACAAACCTCACCGTCAATGTCATCCACACTCCGGTCATCCATCCTATCGGCTCCTTCCTCGTCCAATTCCGCATGAACGGCATCGTGGAGAGACAGCAAACCACGCAAACCCGCTGGCGGATCAAAAAGCTCGACTGGCGCATCGACGAACACAGCAAGAACGTCTCTCCGGCCTGCCCCAAACACTGGAACAAAGTTGGCGGCGAGGGCAAAGGTCAGCAGCACGAAGAAATGCGCAACATTGGCAGTGAATCCATCAAAAAGGGTTGGAAGACCGACTTCGACGCCGTCGGTGGCGGACAGATCGAACTCGAGTTCCCGGCCTCCATCCGACCAGGCGTGAATCCCGTGTGTGACGTCGAATCCCCGACGGGGCTCACGGTATGGCATCTATTGATCGTCGAGATCATTGTATCGGAAGAACATGTGAAGAACTCCGGCCATGGACATGCGGTGCCCACGGGAGCCGCGAGGGTGTTGAGGACGCAGTTCAAGGTCGTGGTGTCGGAGAGAGGAGGACTGGGGATCAGTTGGGACCAGGAGCAGCCGCCGATGTATGAGGATGTACCGCATAGTCCGCCAGGGTATGTGACGGATTATCTTGGGGAACTACCGACGCCACCAGATCAAGATTTGGAGGCAATGGGAAACCATCCATAATGTGGTCGTGGACTCCTCGATTACACCTTTCTTGCGATCTGGGCCGCCTGCATGGATCCATTACCATGTTGACGGCATCGGTCTGTGAAATCAGCATCTGCTCAGGGATTTCCGGTCATCATCATTAGGAAGCGAAGGCGTTTCTCACATTCGCTGTCCATTATTATTATTACACATCAAGCGAGCGTGCATGTTATGTCTTACCAGGTAATCATGACACTCCTCGCTCTTCGATTCGGTCCAGGTGCCCTGGCATATGCTAACGACGACGACGAAAGCATTTGGTAAATTCACATATACCCCCCAGGCTTTTTGTGGTTTATTGGTAGCTAGCATATTTAGGAAATGCCAAATGTTATTCTACTTTTCCTGCTGTTACCCTCTTGCGATATGAGGTGCAGGGTTGATTTCGTTCCAGAGCTGGTGGTGTGGAGTGCATTTTTTTACTATATAGGACACATCGGTTCGTTCACCGTGACGGTTGCAAATACCGTATTCGTTCGTCGTCGTTGTAACTTCGCCGTGCATCAGGTTCACCAAAGCGAAGAATACCTGGAAGCTTGCAAGTATTATACTTATCCATTTATACCCTAGACCAACCGGCAAAAGCTTTACCCTTTCCCCACTGATCAAATGAGTACCAGGATCAGGATAATGGGAGGAGCGGAAAGGAAAGGAGAGGAGGGCAACAAACAACAAGAAGCAATAGAGATCGAACGACATCCGGCCGTCTTTTCAGAAAAGGGTGTCGTTTCGGGGGGATTTTCTCTGCTACTGACTGCCAAAGTACTGGATAATGACAGCAGGATCGAGAAAGAAAAATCCGACCCATATTCGTATATGTATATATTGCGATATTTGGCTTTTGGTACGCTGTAGCTCTGGAGATTTTTCTTCACTTAGAAGGGTTGTTTACCTCACATCCTTGTTCCCAAGGAGCTTTTGGCTCGAAGGCAGCGAATTGGAGACTGTGACACATCCGACTTTGATATTGCGGAAACTATAGATCTAGCAAAAGGTATGTATGTACTTTAGGTAGCAGGAAAACAAATGCGCCGAACCGATCTGTGGCAATATCATTTTTCTTGGCGACACGTTGAGGCGACTCTTCTGTGATATTTGACCGGTTGTGCAGATCCGCACCGTTCATTATTGCTCGGTCACGGAGTCGGAGTTTCTTTGCCTCCTGCGGGTTTTGAGAAGTTAGTATTGCACTCCACGGACCATCATGCTTTCGGTGTTTGGAAAAACTCACAGTCGTGATCCTGGTGATGCCTATCCCCCCTTGCGAACAACGTTGCAAGTCAGCACATGCGTGTAAAGGAGCGGGGGGGAAGGGATCAATGGGGGCCAGATTAAACCCCCACAATGGCTTTACTTACTTTTGGTTTACCAAGACAGGCATATCTTTGTTGCCTTGGACAAACAAATGCGAGCATCGTTTGAATTCACACATTGGATAGCAGCAGTCCTCGTCCTTTACGCAGTCCTCTGGTTCCAAAGTTAGCCTTGGACCAACTCGTCTGGGGATCAGGCAGGATGGAAGACCTCCAAGACCGGCACACTGAGGGTCATCTTCGGTCAGAGCCTGACGATATCCTTTCGGCCTGCGGAGAACGTTGCAAGTCAGCGTATGCATAACAGGGATCAGTAGGAGAGCTGGCCCCTCAATAAGGGCCTTACTTACTTTTGCTTGACGTGGACGGGCTTATCTTTGGCGCCTTGGATGTTCGTCGGAGATACACATTGGTGGGTGGTCGGGTCACAATACCCATAGCAGCATTCATTAGTTTGGGAGCAGTAGTCTGGTTCCATCATTAGCCTTGGGCACTATCGTCTGGGAGATCAGGTATGATGAAAGACCTTTCAGGTCTCGACACTGAGTATGAACGTCTCCGGTCATGCCGATGTCTGGATTGTTCCATCAGAGGAGAAAGTTTGAAAGCAAAGACGGGTGATGGACCAATCTCTAAATGACCTGGCAGAGCAATGGAAAATGCAGCAAAGAAAGCTGCGATCATCAAGATAGAGAGCTTCATACTGAGATATTGTAAAAATTTCGAAAAGAGAAGTTTTCGGTTGTCGTGTCAGGGCAGCTTGATCTTTTGTTACGTGCCTTGGAGTTTGAAGGCTTGGAGGTGGGAGAAGTCGCCCTCAATTTGTAGACAACGGAAACGAGGCTTCGGAAAAGACTTAATCAGACGATGATGGCTCTGTACGGAGACACCCGGACAACATGTGTGTTTTCCTGCTGTAGTCAATTGCTTATGCACATCGGTAGCAGGCCCTGATGTGCTTAAAAGCATACATGTTCCCATGTAGAAGCTTTCGGATATTCTTGCTTCACTGACATCTATAGTCTGGGTACACGACATGAAGGTTGCCCCGCATGCACAGTATGTAGCATGAAGTATTGATGCATCTGGCGATCCACACCCGAGATGTCATAAGCGGATGTCACGAAGACGCCCTGCATTGACTGAAAACAGCCCACGAGGCGTTGATCCATGCCTTTCAAATTCCCGAGTGTGGTTACACAGCCGTCGAGTCGCTGGGCGTAACCATGAAAGGTTGGGCCAGCCGACAGACGCCTGCATCGTGCAGAGCGTGCTGAACCATGGCCTGGATCCGAATCCGCAGATCCAAAGCCTCTGTTGAGACGAACAACATGACATGCATTGCACAGTACAGGACAGAGTTCGGATATCCAGTCATACCTCTAAGAACCTTTTTTGCTGCTGCATCAGATCGTGAGCTCCAGGCAGGCTTGCTTGGAGAGCTCGAGTTACGCGTCAGCTTGTGGCTCCGAGCGTCTCCACTGGAGGTGATGTTCATTATTGCATCACGATATAAGCCCGGAACGCATCTGTCGAGCCGACGACCAGTTGACCGAAGACACGTTCCGAGATATACGCGTCACCTGCAGTCCGGAAGACTGGTGCTCTCACAGATATTCTGTGGCGCCAGCGACCTGAGCGGCTTGAATGTACGAAGTTCTCTGAACGCTCGTCTTCTCGAATTCACCTCCGTTGATACATGTCCGTATGCGGTCTAGCGTTTTCTCTGCCGCGTCGGCTGTTGCCTCTGATTGGCTTTGCCGGTGTTTTAACGACACGCATAACCGTTATGTCTTCGGGGCGCAAGAACCCATCGCAAGACCTTAGCGGCCGCAAGAATCCCCTACCTTTCTAAGCAGATACAACCCTAATAACTAGGATTTATAAAAATTATTAATAGTATATCCTCTAGAACTCTATCCGTCTAATAGATCTGCCTCTTTAGAATTCTTACTTTTCTACTGTACAGCTGGGCCTTGGGGTAAGCCGGGGCTAAGGAGAGGGACTTCGGAAATCTTGGCTGTTTTTGCGGCTCTGCTCTGCTAAAACTATCGATTTAACAGCGCTTTACGATTTAATAACGACCCTACGGTCGTATCTTATTAAGAATCGTACAATCGAGTACTTTCGTTAGGTCCTGTAGATTGCACTTACTAGAATCTTTATAGGATATAGTATTGGTGGTTTGCTGTATTACAGTTGGTGGGGGATTCTTGCGGCCGCTAAGGTCTTGCGATGGGTTCTTGCGCCCCGAAGACATAACGACGCATAACGTATTAGGGACATGTCGAATCTCGATCATGTGGCACATTTTCTGCATTTTCATGCCAGACACCCATCTCGAACTCTCTCTTTGGATCTGCCGATGAATGGCCATTTCGATTCCATTCCCAGGTGGCTTTCTTCATCTTTGTGGAACCTCCACGTCAGGCAACTTCTCCACTCGTAGTAATTGACGAATATGCAATAATGCCATGCTGGAACCAAAAACGTCCTGGCGATTGACTGGAGAGGTTTTGCAGCTGCCGAGATCTGACTGTAACTTGAAGACATGAATTGACGTTTTTCCTCTAGAGAAGGGGGTGGGTCTGATTAATTGAGACTGATGGGAGTTTGATATGGGCCACGTTTTGTCTACGGCGGGAAGAGGAATTGCATATGCGAGCCTTTCCGTGGTGCATCGAGTATTGATCGATTGTATTTTACCTTGTACGCCATGTAGTCCTGGAAACATCAAAGGAAGCTCCGGGTCCTTTTCATAGATCTCAATATTTACTCTCCACTCAATGATCAGTGTGATATATTTACGAGCAATCTCTTTTCAGACCACGAAACAAAGAGAAAGAATCTAATCCCCGTCCAAACATTGATTTCTTTGCAGCCATCAACTCATCACCCACCAACCTATCAATCAAGCAAGATACCCGGCAAGACACTCCCACCCCACAAGCCGCCATACCTCGGCTTTGAATTTGTTAACGATATCCTCCCTGCTGATACCAGCCCAGTCTTCGATGCCAAATCGGTTTGGGGCATGCGGGCCCCGGAGTGCGGATTTGAACAGGGTTGTGCTGGAGGGACCGAAGATGAGTGTGAGGATTGTGGATTGGAGGGGTTGGGAGCGGAGGAGCGGCGAATGAGGATGAGGGAGTGGAGGAGGAAGTGGAGTAGTAGTTTCTGGTGGAGCGCTAATGGTGGTGGTTTGGGAGTCATCCATGTTGATTCCAGCCGACAGGAAGCAAGCTGTGCTTTTCTCAAGGAGGAGGATCAAATACGGAGCCTGCCTTTCCTTTTCCTTCCTCTTTCTCGCTCTTCCTTCTTCTTCCCTTTTCCGCTTCTGCGAGTTATCATTTTGATGGGCCCCGGAATGCATAATTGGGTTTTCGTCCCCACTATTACGGAGCCATGCCTCATCGTCCTCGCCGAAAACGAAAGTTTTCAGGACCTCGCTGATTCTTTGGAGTAGGAAAAACATCC